>PQWD01008013.1:0-21690 GCA_019425675.1 Leucinodes orbonalis
GTGGTTGTAGCCGTTTTCATCAGCAAACTTCGCCTGGGAACAAATAATTTCGATGAATGATTTCTTAAGAACCGACAGATTCTTATCTTACTTTGTTTTACTAGCTGTGACCACGGTATAAGATATTCTTTATGTGCTTAGTGTACAGGACGGTCAGGAAGTTCACTTGATGGTAGTGATACACTTGACCATGACAGAGCAGCATTGAAGGAGACCAACAACTGATAGAGTGATATCCTCCATCAATGCCACAATACGCCCGACACCAGAGACCAGATGTTAGGTCTCTCATACCTGGTAATTTCTCACGCAGTTTAAACAGCCGTTGTATTTAGAGTGTCAGCTAAGTTCTTACCAAATTTCATTAGAATTGCTTCGTTAAGTTGTCGCGGACATTGTAAAATAACCTACTTTATCTTTAGAAACTAAAAGACTTAAGAAAGTAACCTAAGTTATTCCTTATTGGCAGGTAGCTGATGTTAACCTGCCAATAAAGTCCGGTCAAAATAGGCATTTCAGAGATTAGCCAATACAAACAGACAGACAAAACTGGTAAAAATGTTATTTTGGTGTATCTATGTACCGTATTTCTTTACTATCTTTAACGGATTTTAACTGTGAAAGTGTATGTCTGTTTGTTTGTCCGACTTTCACGGTAACGGGACAAGCAATTGACGTGAATATTGTTAAACGTATGGAGAATGACATAAACTTTTTGTTTCAAACGCTCCACTTCCCTAAAATGGGGAGGAGGGGTGGAAGTTTTTATGGAACATACGGCAATATTCAAGGTAGCTCCAAATTGGTATTAATGCGAGCGAAGCCGCGGACATAGCTAGTAAATAAAACAGTGAACCTACCTTAACATGCGCATAAGCTGGGAAGTAGATGGCGCTGAAAGGCACGTCCCGCAGTAAACAGGCCTTAGCGCCCTTATACAGTCCGAACAAGCCGAGGTCCTTCACAACGGACAATGCTCGGACCTTTTGCCCGCCCGCTATCTCGCCGGCCACTTGTAAACGGATCTTTACAATTTCTAGTGGGTTCGTGAACACCACTTGGGACGCTCCGGCCTGGGGATAAATATTACATTATTAGCTTAGATAAAAAATAAACTAGATGCATTAACTCACTCAAAGAGTGTCTGCGGGAAAATTCGGTATTTTCCACCATCCATTTTCAAATACCAAACCTTATTTTTATAAAAACGCACCTTATTTATTATGTCGTTTCATTGATCACTTTTGTTTATTTGCAATATTGTATTTTTAAATACCATGGGGAGATTGGGCCGTAAACCATTTCGTGGGCCTAACGCGGATTGGTGGGAGGTAAATAAAGTTTCTATCTTGTATTTAACACTTACGCAAGCACCGGCCATAATTTCTGCATATATTGAAATGTTGCCTTTTTTGTCCATGAATTTGTCGCGCACGAAGTCATTGACCTGGAATAAAATAAATTTTATATTTGCAGTATAAAATGTAATAAGTAGCGCACTTATTCAAAAATGGGTACGAAAAAGGCAATATTTTTATTGGATAAGGGAATCCATATTGTAAGCTTTATAACGCTAGGAATCCAGACAGTGAAAATTCTATAAGTTTATTGGATATATTGAATTGCAGATAAAAGGTTCTCTTTAACCTATCGCAGTCCACTGCTGGACTGCCGTAATCTACTCCATTTTACGCCAGATATCCCGGTCCCCCGCTTTCCTCGTCGGTCCATCTGCCGGAGGGCGTCCTACGCTATACGTTTGCCAAGTCGCGGTCGCTACTCGAGAACTCGTCTGCTCAATGGTTATCGGTTCTGCGACATACGTGACCAGCCCACTGCCACTTCAACTTGCTGATTCGGCGGTCGTTAACTTTAGTTCTCTTACGGATTAATCAATTCTTATCTTATCCCTAAGAGGAGGGCTTGGAAACGGGTATTTTAATAACCGGTTTGATGAATTTACCCACGAACTATTTGAAAAGGCTTCGTTCCTCTAAACGGATATTGAACTAGCTTTGAAAATATGGTAGTCTTAATTAACCGGTAATATTTCCATCGGGAATGAAGTCCGAGATGTAGTATTTCGCCAGTGCACAGCAGATAATTCGATCGACGAGTTTCAACATGTTGCGACTGACCTCACCATTAACCGGTTTATTTAAGTTCCAAATATCGTTCATATTTAGTTCCGCTCCGGAACGAAACTATACGACAAACCCTTATAATACCGGTTAATGTTGAACCGGTTTCAAGCCCTGCCTAATAGAGACCCTGAGCATAGTTCGCCCCATTACGCATAGAGTGACTTTGAACTTGTGAGCCAATCCCACAGCCAGTGTCCATGTCTCAAATAAATATTATATCATATAACTCACGGTAAGCTTGATAGCCTTCTCCGGCGCGACTCCAATCAGCTGAGGCACCAGTCCTCGGTACAGACCGAAAAAGCCCTCGTGCCTGATGACTTTCTTGAAGCAGTCCCAGGAATTCCTGTATGCCACTTCACCGATGAAGGATCCGGTGCGCTGATTCTGCATACGGGTTTTCACCAAGTCGATTGGGTACACGGCCGATGCTCCCACGGCTGTCAGATTTTATAAAGTAAATAAATACATATTCACTGACATAAACACAGTGCCATCTAGCCCCAAACTAAGTATTAGTCTGTAATATGGGTTCTAAACAACGAATAAACATACTTATATATTTTTTGTTGTAAAATCCACTGACATTTGCACAAGTTAAGCGTGAAGCTTGTATTACGGGTAGTGAAGAAATTATAAACATACTTTTTTGTTGTAAAAACATATGTATTACACATAGAAAAACCCAAACCAAGGCATGTTCACAATCGTTTTACTGCCCGGGGATCGAACCCAGAACCCTTGGTGTAGTAGCCAACGTCTTCGACCTACACCACAAGAGTCGTCATAATTATACTTGATTGATTAATATCAATGGATTACTAATACTAACAGCAGTTCAGAAAGTATTTCCTAATTTTTTTGGTAGGCAAACGAGCTGACTGTTTATCTGAGAATGCTCAAGTTCTACTTAACGCAATCCTACTTCTATATGTAACGCACCGTAACGTTTTATTTATCGCAGTTCAATGCTGGGCATAGGTCTTCCCCGTTTTGCGAAAAATAACGCATTTCTCATCCAGCCTCCCCGGCGACCTTTTGCAAGTGGAAAAATATCGATTGTTTGTACCGTACATCATTTTTTTAATGTTGTCAACTTGTGTGGGCACTACTTGTATTTTGTTTTTTTATCCATGAGTAGTTTTTTGCCTTGGCTAATTAAAAATTGTCTTGGTTTCTTTTCTAAATTCTTTGTACTGAACTACTCTTCGTAAATATAAAAAATCACATACCACCAGCAATAGAACCAAGCGTGAATCTGTATGTGCTCTCCAATATTTGTATGAGAACACTTCGCTCTTCGGGACTCTGTAACAAATTAATACATACACAAATTATAAACTACAATTATACGGCAGACAGTAAGAGAATCTAATTAAGATTATAATATCGAATAAGATATATATGAATAAGGACTTCCAGATAAATACAGAAGTTCTTAGACACAGATATACACTTTATTTTTATATAGCAGTGAGCAACTTTGCTATAATAAATAAAGCCAGGTGTAATTATAAGAAAATATTAATAAAATTCAAATTTATATAAATATACAATAGGATAGAAGTCGCACAAATTTTTAATATTAAACTGCGTTCAAACAATTCTGCACGTAATTTGCAGAATTTTACTACTACAGAAACAGCTGTATTTGGCTTCCTTGAATGCATGAATATAACCTTCCAAACTGATCTAATAAGTATCAGCAGATCATCAGATCTTCGTTCTTCAATAAACAGAACTCACTTCAAACATAAAAGGTTAGTTTAGGCCCCGAAAGTTTAATGCTAAGGTCAATTACACACATAATGACCTATATCATCCAAGCGCAGATAATTCTCAACCTTAAGACCTGGGTATTTTAAGCCTACAGCATAGTGAATTGCCGACAGTTTTAAGAATTATATTCGTTAAGCAGAATGCTCCAATCACAGAACCCTAACCTTGGTTGCTGAGATGAATGCACTTGTAACATCCAGAACAACAACTTAGAAAATAATACAATTTCGATGCGGCTATTTTTATTCTAGAACTTACCATAACCTCGATTCCTTTGTTATTAAATTCCAGCAGACATCCCTCCCATGCATATTAAAAATTGTGTCCGAATGTCAAATATGTAAAATGTACATATGATGATACTTAGAATTAAAGAAATAGCTGGATGTGTCACAAAAACATTTACAATGTGAAATCGAGACGGCCGCAGTGATACAGAAAATTAGCGAGTCATGCTGTGAATGTTTGAAGATTATGTTGATAGATATGATATGATGTAAATAATAATTATGTTAGATAAGCAGTCCACCATCTTGGTCATATGTAGACTAGAAACCCTACCACATGTTTTTTATGTTGAGTATCTATCATGTCACTAACAATGACCAAAAATAAAAAAAAAATTAGTATATAAATAAAATATAGACAATTATGCTGGCCGATTGACAGTCCTTTTTAATATCGATTATCTATCTGTAAATATGTAACTACTCATTAAACTGACCATTTTTTTACATTTCGCAACGTTTTTTAGTTTCGGCTCTGTATACTGAAATCTATTCAGTTTTGTTAAGCTCCGTTCCATTGTTTTAGTAAACGGTACACAATATATTTTAGACTTCTAGTATGTTTTTGGATGAGCATTTCTTATAGTATAAAGAATATACAAAAATCACCACTTCTCAGGGTTTTATATATTGAGATATAAAATAAACACTTAAACGCTAAGTACTCCTAGCCATCAATACAATAAAATAGCGATTGGTTCGTCTAAGAACCCATTAATTCAATACAATTTAAAAATATCTACTATTTCAATTAAGTCTTGACAATAGAAAACTAAAGCGAGCTTATGACATGTATAGAAATAAGAAATTTTTATTAGAACTGTATAATGAGAAGGTTGTATAGCCAGCAAAAAAAGTTTCTGCACAACACCAATTTAAATAAATTAATATAAATTTTTAAAACTTTTTTTGCCAACTGTATCATTAAGGAAGAAAAAGAACATAGAAACATCATAACTTGTATAACCTTTACTTACCATAATGCGTCCCAACAAGTACACTATTCGATATGGCTCTCTTAACATATTTACCTCCTCCTTTTGTGCAGTGAGAGAAAAAAATACAGAGCTATAAGTTAGTGATGTTTCCAAGAGATCTTACACATAACAACATAAAGACTAAATTACTCTAAACATACATTTCAATTAATGCGTTATCGCGACCCGGCTCCTGGAAGAATTTTGGGAATATTTTGCGTTAAAGCGGCAATGCATAGACGTTACTGTGGGTTAGAAAGAGACAAATATACTTACCGAGACTGCTTTGATTTCCGCTACTCTTCGTGTGACATGCTTGAAGTACTGCTCCGGTGTTATAGAATTCAGGTCGTTGTATATAATCCGGCTGAAAAAAAGGTTTACATAATTCAAATACGGTATAAAGTGTAGGTACCTTAAACTTAGATAGGACGTGAACTAAAATTAACATAAGAAATGGGTCAACTCTAAGCAGTTTTACTAGGTGGTAGACTCACTACTGAGTCGTCTAGATAGGTACCACCGCAGTAAAATAAGAATTATATGCAATTTAGTTTCTGGATGAGGGCACTGTACATACATATTCACAACTTTACTAGTTGGATAACACGATACTGAGTCGTTTATGTAGGTACCACCGCAGTGCCAGATTTCATCGCGTAAAATGGAAGTATTTTACACTTCTGAGTTCCGGGATGTAGCTAGTAAAATTACTTGGTTTATGAGACCATCTGTTGTCACGGGTATAGGGCGCAGTGCGGCGTTGATGGAGAATAATAAGTGTTTATCAGTTGTTGGTCTCCTTCAATCTTGCTCTGTCATGGTTAGGCGTATCATAATAATTGTGTATCAGTTGTTGGTTTCCATCAAAGTCGCTCTGTCATAGTCAGGCGTTTCACTTACCATCATGTGAGCATCTTGACCGTCCTGTACACTTGGTAACATAAAAAAATAGTAAATTGCTATGTACCGTTACAAAAGAGGTAGCAATCTCCCTTAGTCACCTTCCGATTGAGATAGGGTAATATTATTTAATATCAGTTATAGGCCAATAAAAATATAAACTAAACACATCTTTTGAACATCTTTCATTAAGATAAGACTCACTAAATACCGGTTTTAACAAGTAAGGATAAAAATTCACCTGGTTATTACTGGTTGAGATAAAACATATTTGATACGCGTGTATACATATTATTGATATAGGAAAATATATTGAGATAAGACTAAAGTCAAAACAATAAGTTTTGGCATGCTTCAATTTGTGTTACTGATTAACTTCGATTATGAAGCTTAACATTTTTTTTTCTTATAATTAGGAGCGTCGGTGGCTCATTAGTGTGGACTGTTGCCTCCGCTGGGGGGCGCTGGTTCAAATCCCGCCACGTATCAATATTTATTCGACTATTCGAAATTCTATGTACCTTTATCGGACGCTTTTACGGTGAAGAAAAACGTCGAAAGGAAACTTGCGCACACCTACGAAGAGATTCAAAGGCTGTGTGTGAAGTCTGCCAATCCACACTGGGCCCGCGTGGACGACTAAGGCCTATGGACTAGGCTCGTCCCCCCGAGATGGGGAAGTATGGTGATGATGATTATGAAAAATATATTTCATGCATAATTTTATGATGGGTGACTTTACAGTTGGGCAATTTTTTCTCCAACATTTATATCTGTTTAAGAGAGCTTATTCATACTATTCAAAGGAATTTAAAATCATTGCTCAACTATTCGATTACGATTATCACGTGGTTGGGCTGTAACCCACTTCGTGGGTCCAATACGAATTGGTTAGTTTTAACGACTCACTTTGACGACCAATGTGGTGTAATGGTCGAGACGTCGGCTACTACACCAATGGTTCCAACCTTTGTGTGCATGAACATGTCTGTTTGTAATGGTCTGGGTGTTTCTATGTACAATATGTATTACAAAAAACAATAAGTATGCTCATCAGTTTAGTACCCTAACTACAAACTCCTCGCTTAACATGGAGTTAGATGGCGCTGTGTGAATGTCAGTGAATATTTATTATTATTTAAAAAGTATTATTTAAAAAGTACCAGCAAAGCACCAGAAGTATGTACATGTAAAATAGTATATATTGATCACCAATCCGATTACGAACATTGTGATAGTAGCTTAACTTGTGCTCGTCGACAGCTCGCACAATTCATCGAGCCATTTACTCTTTTAAAATAAGACATTCAAATTTCCATTATAGTTATATTGTAGACAACACTTAAGACGAATGTGAGTCAATATTTTTCTTTAAATGAAAAAAGAACCTGCAATATTTCACATAAGACCAAAACACATCAACCGCTGTAGTATATGCTAATCAGGATGACAAAGGTCGAGTATTACAAAAACACAATTTCCACTTAGTTTTTGATACATCTAGCAGTGTATTTTAGTATGGTGATTTTGGTGTGAAATAACGCGTGTGTAATATTGAAGGACATTTACAGGTAAGTACTGTAAAAAATTTTAAAAATGTAACCAGGCTTAATAATTTAATTATTATCTTTACAAATAGAATTGTTATTAGTTGAAATAAAAAGTGTTTATTCAGTTTAGGTCCCTACAGAACACTTATGAATGTCAAATGAAGCTGTCACTGGTTCGGACGGTAGTTGTCTACTGAGAAGAATCCAGTTACTATTAACCTGAATAATTTTAAACAATATAGTTATTTATTGTAGTGTAAACGGTGTGAGCTAAAATCTGGCCTCAATTCTAATTACTACTTGGCATTACGACACTTCACAATTCAACCCTAAATTTGGTATTTGGTTTTTCTCATCCTCATTTATCATACACTACCTTTTACCCAAAGCTTCGCTCGCAAAGAATGCAAAGTCTCAGCCCGATCGGTTTACATTGACCAAGTTTCATATAAACCTTTTGCCATTCAACCAAAAAAATTATAAGTATAATTACAAACAATGCATTTAACTAGTCTTAGAGGCTTTTATGAAATACTACTTTTTTATGTTATATGTGTACAGGACGGTCAGGACGCTCACCTGATGGTAAGTGATACGCCTCACCATGACAAAGCAGCATTGAAGGAGACCAACAACTGATAGACAGTTATTATCCTCCATCAATGCCGCCCTGTGCCCATCATCCGAGACACAAGATGTTAGGTATCTTATACCCAGTAATTTCACTAGCTACAGTGTCCTTATCCTGAAACACAAAAGTGCATAACACTCCTGTTGTACGGGACGATAACCGACACTGCGGTGGTACCTACCTAGACGACTCAGTATCGCGTCTACCACCTAGTAAAATTAACGGCTACTCAAATTATGTAATATTTACTTACCCATTGGACTGATGCAACATATCGCATAGCGTGAATAGAATATCCACTTCCAACGGTGTGATCTGGCTCATCATCTGTGCTGAATGTAGAAACTCTTCCTTGGTGACTTCTTGGGTGCGGTGGCCATTGGTTGCATTCAGATAGACTCTTTTGATCAGCTCCATATTGTTGAGTAACGAGTTAAACGCCATGTAGAATGGGAAGCTTATCTTGCGTTCGCCTTGGGGGAAGCCGGACGCCTGAAAAAGTTTTTAAGTATGTTATATATTGGCGACCCATTTGGTGTCGCGGTTGAAAGGTCGACTGCAACACCAAGGGTTCCGGGTTCGATCCCCGGGCAGTACAAACATTTCATGTCTATTTGTAATGGTCTGGGTGTTTTATATGTATAATATGTATTTACAAAAAAATGTATATAAGTATATTTATCCGTTATTTAGTACTCTTAGTACCCTAGTAGCCGCAACTATTCAGGACTTGTCATCTGTCAATCATGTCAACTAGATGATAAGATATCTTTGTGATATTGATTTTCGACTAGTTTTTCAACGAAATTGAAAGAAATTGTGTAAAAAGTGAGTGTGTATATTATACCTAGCGAATTTCTTCCTCGTGAAAAATATGAATCGATTAAGCATAAAATACATTTCCAACCTCAAACTGAGCAAAAAGGGAAAAAAATAGTATTAGGACAGCATGTGAGAGAAGTGGAAGAGCTTAGAACGAACGGGAAAAGCTTCTTAATAAGAGCTCTGATCATAAGACAAATGTCTGTGACACAAACTCCCTACAAAACATCATTAAATGTGAGTACATACCTACCTACATATCAAGTTATAGAAATAGTTTGAGTTAGCTTCATGTCAGCTTACTTATATTAATTATTTTATTGTTTATTTTAATTCCAGATAAATGATGAACCTGTTGTTACAAATGTTAAGTGTGACTGTGTTTACAACCAAAGTGGCAAGTGTAAGCATGTTGTTGCTTTGATACATTACATCAACACAGAAGAGAGCTTATCAAATATAAGCAGCGAACAGCAGTGGGGAAAACCCAGCAATTTTTACGTTTTTACTTAAAATTATAAAGGAAGTTATGAAAATAAAGCAATTTGACACATGACAGCCAGAATTAATTCACATTTCTGCCACGTCGTGCGCTACGATCGATTTGCCGTTCCCCACCACCCACTTCGCACATAGACAATACAATAATATTATAGTATTTTTTATACGTCCATGGTGATTATATACAAAATGTTTAAAAGTAATTTGTTTCTGATCGAAAAAAGAATCTCATTTGACTTGACAACATGTCTTGTCAGTCGACATATATATTTTGTCTAGGTGGTGTTGTATGAGACAGTGGCATAGTTTGTTCAGTATAGTTTCGTTGTATAATTCAACTTACATTGATAACCTTCATCTTCAAATCCTTAGTCAGCAAATGGCTCTTCACCGACAGCATAATGTCCCTAAAGTCGCCGGCGCTTATGAAACCGCTGCCATCCTTGTCGCACTTTCTTGAACGCCTCCACGCCATACTCCTCGTGGAAATCGTGGAGGAACTGGCTGAACTCTTGGTACGTGACCAGCCTCTTCTTATCCTTGCCGAAGTATAGCCGCACGAAGGTGCTCTCCATGTTGAACGGGAGTTTCTTGTGCAGTACCGTTTTGCGCATGACCTCCGCGAACTCGTCTGGAATTTGAGGCGGTTTTGAGTTACCAGTGTCATCATTGTATTATATATTAAATTATCAACATTGAACTTCTGTTAATCACTTTTATTTTTCTAGGAAACCATCTTTAGAACTAGGTATGTTTTATTGCCTTAAAATATTAGGTAGTTATGTACAATGTACATTCATATATTAAAGTTCGTACATCATTATAAGAAATAAAAAAAAAACATTATTTTATTTAGTACAAGCAAATAACAAGCTTGTCAGGTTCATCTTTAATGGTGATACATAAATGCCTTTCATTGATTTACCTTATTTACAACATATGCTTTAAGCCCGCATTGTTTACTAAAGATAACATGCCACATAAAAATAATTATGTAGGTATAAGAAAACAAAAGTTCTCGTTATTTTATTTTGTAAGTAATGTTCATTTTAATTCTTGAGAAAAACTCGAATTTCATTTAATTCTTAGCTGATATCGATAATAAATAAATACGTATACTGCTATAAGATAAGTAAGAAGATAAGCTAATTTATCAAATCTCAATCAATCAACTTTTATCTAACATCAACATATTAGCTTCTGTCTACTAAGTACTTAGTTACCAATGAATGTATTCTTAAATAACTTAATTTACTGATATCATTGCAACTTATAAATTTGATAGTATTGATATCAATAAAATAATATGTATTAAAGTATTGGGTATGGAACATTATTAAAATGTATTTTCGGGTCTCACTTTCAACATTTCATATCGAAAGAAAATTTTAATTTAGTGAGAACTTTTCTTGCACTCTTCTACTTACAACTTTCCACATAGCAACTTTTATTAATTTTATCTTTTGCTCAATCCAAATATCATCATCAGCTCATTAAATGTCCCCACCGAGGGGCACGAGCCTACCCGTATAAGGGTGTATGGGACGTATTCGTCAACGTGGACCCATTGCTGACGATTACACGCACAATTACATTTGGCCGACTTCACGCACAATCTTTGAATCTATTCGCAGACGTGCGCAGGTTTCCTCACGATGTCTTCCTTAACCATAAGAGCGTCGGATAAACGAAAACACATTGGTACGTGCCGGGATTTGAACCTGCACCCTCCAGAACAGAAGGCAGTCCACACCAATGAGCCAAATATACATAGTAAAAATACCTAAGTCTTCATAACATGATAATATTGCATGCATAACACTTTTTACCACCAGTATGAATGTACCAATTGCATATAATGGAAAATCGGAAGCTATTTGCACATAATTCTAGGTCACATCAAATGTTGCAATCAGAATAATTACCAGTGAGTTTAAAAATTGCCTTGTGACATATTATTGAAAATTTACTATAATTATACTATGTTAAAGTCCCAAGTTAAATATCCAAACAGATTAAATTAAGAATCATATGGTTCTAAGCATGACAGGGTTTTTTATTGATAATTTGTTTGGGTATGTTTAAAACTAGGATATATTTTTGTAATTACTTTTGACTAAATTGTATCTAAAATTTGAATTTTATCGGTACAATTTAAAATGAACTATTGAACATGATATTTCAAGTTCAAGGTTAAAATAGTTTAGTGCTGAATTTTATTAGAACTAGAAGTTGCCAAGGTCTATCTATTTTAGTCCTAAAGCTACAAAATTGAGACCTTGTCATAAATTTCTTATACTAAAAATACTTACAGATATGTAGCTAACATAGATTTTTACCTATAGTCAGTAATTAGTTAACATATATATATAGTTCGAGTAAATGACAGTAGCCAATTACAGGGGCTTACCGCCATCTCTTAAAACATAATTACAATAATAATACTTCGCCTTTTCTGTATAGAAATGATGACGTATTATATAGAAATAGTTTTATGAGATAGAAGCATTCTTGCAATAATAGTTATCAGTATTATTAAATTTATTATCAGATTGATAATAATAATAGTGGTTATAAAGGCACAGTACCAAGGTATTACATATACATGGTAAATAAAATTTGTTTATTTACCATGAATATAAAATAAAGACTGTAACTACCTAAGTGTTTAGGGGAATTAAACGTTTTAAAGCTGATTTCCTTGATTAGTTATTAGTGGTTAACAGATGTTATATGTTGAAAGAGTAGCCGAAAAGGCAATATGTAATGTCATTATGCCTTTTAACAAAGAATTTTGCTGTATAACAATGTAATGAATGTTTTTACTTTTAAATAATGGAGGTCTGTACTATGATGATTTGATTTAATTTAATAATGGCTCTTTAATCTGTTAAAGGATGTAGATATATTTACAACAGTTGTACCTTATAACATATTGTTAATATAGGTACAAAAAAGGTCCAAGACTCACTAGAGATACCCTTCAAACCTCATAGATTTGCCAAAGTCTTTATAGTTCCATTATTAAGAAGATAAAAATATTCACAATGCAAATTATTAAGACAAGAAACATAATAGAATGCAATTGTAGTATAATTCATTCAAAAAGCAATTCAAATAAAATCTAAGTTATAACTAAGCGCCTAAAGCGAAAAAGTATTCTCAACCCCAATGAAAGGAGTTCTGATAGGCTCTAGGCCTATGGACAATAATATGGTTGTTATCTTCACTGAAAGATACATACCCCACGACAGCCTACACACATCCGCCTATAGTCAATGACTGATTTGCGGATCCACCAAGAAAAAAAAATTATAACTTACCAAATGCAACAAGTCCGTTTCCATTAGTGTCAAACAGCTGAAAGGCAGTCTTATACAGGGCATCGGGGACACAGAGCAGCCCTTCAAAGGCTTGGAACTCCGAGAATGAGATGAACCCATCTTTGTCCATGTCCACAATGCCGGCAATGAGCTTAACTGACTCTTTGTTGTAGTCATCTGAAATTTACAATACAAATTTCATTCATACAGACACACATACAATTTTTTTTCCTATTTTTTTTAAACTTCGGACAAGTGGCCAGCGCAGATGACTCTCAGCCTTGAAATTTTACACAACAAGCCTAAGGGACAACAAGGGACTCGAAGTTCTGCTTTGGACCTTGCAAGGTGGGCTAGATAACCGTTTGGACTGAGCGTCGTGACAAAGGCCCCACCAGTGCGGTACCTCAGAGGTCTATTTATTGAACCGTTACAGCACCCACAGGAAGTGTGGGATTGGTGACAATTAAATTCCAATCTGTTGTCACCACAAGCAAAGGCGCAATAATGATAGTAATGTCTAGAAACTTACTAAATATGAATGGGAGTGCTTCTGGTTGAAAGATTAATAATGTGGAAATCAAGATAGTGTGTGATAAATTGAAAGACGGAGGTTAACTGCCAGTCAGATCAATGTTTGAAGGAGAACTTTATTCAATAGTAGGCTTTTGGGCAGTAATGATCAGGGAAACAATCCAAAATATTGTTTAAGCCTAGTTCACCAGTATATTTTTTTTTTCAAGTTTCATAAATACATTAAATAGAGTACCATCATACCCACTCACCTTCGTCAAATAATCCTAGATACTTTCTCACAAAATCTTCACTAGTGATGTACTTTTCACCATTCTTCTCAATGGTGGCATACCGCAGGAAGATGTCATGTAATTTGTCTGTGTCTGCCCTTCTTAAATAACCAGCCCCCTAAAACAGTCACAAAATGTCAAAGAATGTTATGTGAATTAAGAAAACAGACACTGAGTAAATAATAATTGTAGTCAGTAGAAACTGTTGATATGTTTAGTAGTAAAAAACTGAAAGGAGAATCAATATAAGAGATTTGGACCATATTCAGAAGACAAAAGGTCCAAATTATCAATTCTTGTATCATTAATAGGCAACATTGATTACATTGAATGGGTCGACTCATACAGAAACCAAGATACTGAGAGAGTAGCATACTCAATACAATAACCTAAAACAGTAGTGATGCTGTTTATGATAAGACATCTAACATTTCATTGAGGTCATACAATAAATATTTTAGGTTATATGCAATATTAAAGACTTCTTTTTTGTACACACAAGACTTATTAGTACATTCAGTACTTCAAGATGAAATTGGAATCTGTCAAACTTAATTAAATCTTTAATGTAAGGGCTTATTTTCTTTTAAAATAAACTGGCTGGTAAGGAAATGACACAAAATGTGAACTTAATGATGTAAAAAAATAACACATTTCAACTGTCAATTATTTAGATCAAATCACAATAAGTGTTCATGGTAACTTTAACAAGATAATTCGATCACTCTTTTGCACAACAACAATGTCTATAAAAATTTGGTATTATTATAAAAATGTATTACCCCGCGTGCAGTCATATTGTCTTGGAAACACAATTCAAACTGAAATGATGGCCAATGTAGAGTTGACGTAACTGATAAGCTCAATATTATCTTATGTACACAACTATATACTATCTAAATTGGCTTATTTTATTCCATAGCTTTATGACAGTATGTTATTTATTATGTATTTATTTGTATCATCTAAGCATTAAAAAAATGCTGACGTATTTTCATTGCTCACAATAGAGTAACGTTTATATAAATTAAATAAATTTTAATTTCAAGGAGGTAAGGTCAAGGAGGTTAGATTGCTTATCACCTTGTTATCTAACAGACATTCAATTGTTAACGTCTGTTAACAGTTATGGAAAGTAAGAGCTGATGTTAATAGTATGATAATATTAGATAACAGGTGTTGTTGTTATGCAAATAGAGAAATACGAAGGCTGTAAGTTGTCCTGTGACGTTACTTTAGTTCAAGGACGGACGGTTGAAGGGCACAAATTGGCGAAATTTGCCAAGATCCATATGATAAGTGGACTATTTCTAATAATCATTACAATAAAGGGAGTATTTACACAGCAACCATTACAATAAATTCAAAACTTACCCACCTTTGACAGCTGGCCTGAGTAATCAGAGAGCTGTACAAAGATTTAAACATTACAGTGTTTTTAGTCACAATAAACTACTTTTATATTGAAATATTTAAGTCTCAACTATTGTTTTAAGTTCGTTTGCCTTGATAACACGTCACGATACGTAAAAATGTAACAAAATCTATTTTAGCTAACCACGCACAGCGATCATGATCATCTCAACCGACCGGCTGTACTAAAACCCGGCAATTTTAATTGTTCTTTATCCTTATCACTTCAAAGGAATTCAGATGACTTTTCTACCTGGTCGCGTAATAAGATTTCTTTTTACAAATTTTGACGTAATAGTGTTGTCCTTTCTTCACTTTCTCTCACGGTCGTGACATTGAGACTTCAGTTATTTTTATTATTTATTCGCCACAGAAAAAATATTAGTAATATTATTAATGTAAAAAAGTTTTATGCTAATAGTTATTTTAAATCAAAACTAGGCTATTGGTATGTCTGTTAGATCAGTGTTAACGGGCCTAACTGAAACAAATGCTTTTACCGTGGCCGGTTTTGTATGTACTTAGATCCCAAGCTTTCAAATGCTTTCGTAGATAAACTTAGCAAACTAAGCTAGATGTCGCTTCATAGCATAATTAGGTACCTAATAATTATAGCATACATTAAATTGGCTGTGCTAATAATACTCCACAGAGTACCTTTTACATACTATCTATGCCTGTGCTTGATTAAACGATTAAACTTAAATTTGATGTGTACTAAACGTTTAGCGTTAACAAAAGTAAGGTTGGTTAGGTTGGTTCTAGTTTATTTCTATATTATTGTTTATTTGNCGGATAAACGAAACACATTGGTACGTGCCGGGATTTGAACCTGCACCCTCCAGAACCTGCACAACCAATGAGCCAAATATACATAGTAAAAATACCTAAGTCTTCATAACATGATAATATTGCATGCATAACACTTTTTACCACCAGTATGAATGTACCAATTGTATATAATGAAAATCGGAAGCTATTTGCACATAATTCTAGGTCACATCAAATGTTGCAATCAGAATAATTACCAGTGAGTTTAAAAATTGCCTTGTGACATATTATTGAAAATTTACTATAATTATACTATGTTAAAGTCCCAAGTTAAATATCCAAACAGATTAAATTAGAATCATATGGTTCTTAGCATGACAGGGTTTTTTATTGATAATTATAATGTTTGGTATGTTTAAAACCAGGATATATTTTTGTAATTACTTTTGACTAAATTGTATCTATAAAATTTGAATTTATCGGTACAATTTAAAATCAAAGTTTATTTCTTACAAATTCAAATGAATACAGAAACTATTGAACATGATTTTCAAGTTCAAGGTTAAAATAGTTAGTGCTGAATTTTATTAGAACTAGAAGTTGCCAAGGTCTATCTATTTTAGTCCTAAAGCTACAAAATTGAGACCTTGTCATAAATATTCTTATACTAAAAATACTTACAGATATGTAGCTAACATAGATTTTTACCTATAGTCAGTAATTAGTTAACATATATATATAGTTCGAGTAAATGACAGTAGCCAATTACAGGGGGCTTACCGCCATCTCTTAAAACATAATTACAATAATAATACTTCGCCTTTTCTGTATAGAAATGATGACGTATTATATAGAAATAGTGTTTTATGAGATAGAAGCATTTTGCAATAATAGTTATCAGTATTATTAAATTTATTATCAGATTGAGAAATAATAATAGTGGTTATAAAGGCACAGTACCAAGGTATTACATATACATGGTAAATAAAATTTGTTTATTTACCATGAATATAAAATAAAGACTGTAACTACCTAAGTGTTTAGGGGAATTAAACGTTTTAAAGCTGATTTCCTTGATTAGTTATTAGTGGTTAACAGATGTTATATGTTGAAAGAGTAGCCGAAAAGGCAATATGTAATGTCATTATGCCTTTTAACAAAGAATTTTGCTGTATAACAATGTAATGAATGTTTTTACTTTTAAATAATGGAGGTCTGTACTATGATGATTTGATTTAATTTAATAATGGCTCTTTAATCTGTTAAAGGATGTAGATATATTTACAACAGTTGTACCTTATAACATATTGTTAATATAGGTACAAAAAAGGTCCAAGACTCACTAGAGATACCCTTCAAACTCATAGATTTGCCAAAGTCTTTAGAGTTCCATTATTAAGAAGATAAAAATATTCACAATGCAAATTATTAAGACAGAAACATAATAGAATGCAATTGTAGTATAACACATTCAAAAAGCAATTCAAATAAAATCTAAGTTATAACTAAGCCTAAAGCGAAAAAGTTCTCAACCCCAATGAAAGGAGTTCTGATAGGCTCTAGGCCTATGGACAATAATATGGTTGTTATCTTCACTGGAAGATACGTACCCCACGACAGCCTACACACATCCGCCTATAGTCAATGACTGATTTGCGGATCCACCAAGAAAAAAAAATTATAACTTACCAAATGCAACAAGTCCGTTTCCATTAGTGTCAAACAGCTGAAAGGCAGTCTTATACAGGGCATCGGGGACACAGAGCAGCCCTTCAAAGGCTTGGAACTCCGAGAATGAGATGAACCCATCTTTGTCCATGTCCACAATGCCGGCAATGAGCTTAACTGACTCTTTGTTGTAGTCATCTGAAATTTACAATACAAATTTCATTCATACAGACACACATACAATTTTTTTTCCTATTTTTTTTAAA
The DNA here is from genome assembly GCA_019425675.1 of Leucinodes orbonalis. Taxonomy (NCBI): domain Eukaryota; kingdom Metazoa; phylum Arthropoda; class Insecta; order Lepidoptera; family Crambidae; genus Leucinodes; species Leucinodes orbonalis. The sequence goes on from PQWD01008013.1 coordinate 17,842, forward strand.
ACTTCGGACAAGTGGCCAGCGCAGATGACTCTCAGCCTTGAAATTTTACACAACAAGCCTAAGGGACAACAAGGGACTCGAAGTTCTGCTTTGGACCTTGCAAGGTGGGCTAGATAACCGTTTGGACTGAGCGTCGTGACAAAGGCCCCCACCAGTGCGGTACCTCAGAGGTCTATTTATTGAACCTGTTACAGCACCCACAGGAAGTGTGGGATTGGTGACAATTAAATTCCAATCTGTTGTCACCACAAGGCAAAGGCGCAATAATGATAGTAATGTCTAGAAACTTACTAAATATGAATGGGAGTGCTTTCTGGTTGAAAGATTAATAATGTGGAAATCAAGATAGTGTGTGATAAATTGAAAGACGGAGGTTAACTGCCAGTCAGATCAATGTTTGAAGGAGAACTTTATTCAATAGTAGGCTTTTGGGCAGTAATGATCAGGGAAACAATCCAAAACTATTGTTTAAGCCTAGTTCACCAGTATGTTTTTTTTTCAAGTTTCATAAATACATTAAATAGAGTACCATCATACCCACTCACCTTCGTCAAATAATCCTAGATACTTTCTCACAAAATCTTCACTAGTGATGTACTTTTCACCATTCTTCTCAATGGTGGCATACCGCAGGAAGATGTCATGTAATTTGTCTGTGTCTGCCCTTCTTAAATAACCAGCCCCCTAAAACAGTCACAAAATGTCAAAGAATGTTATGTGAATTAAGAAAACAGACACTGAGTAAATAATAATTGTAGTCAGTAGAAACTGTTGATATGTTTAGTAGTAAAAAACTGAAAGGAGAATCAATATAAGAGATTTGGACCATATTCAGAAGACAAAAGGTCCAAATTATCAATTCTTGTATCATTAATAGGCAACATTGATTACATTGAATGGGTCGACTCATACAGAAACCAAGATACTGAGAGAGCATACTCCAATACAATAACCTAAAACAGTAGTGATGCTGTTTATGATAAGACATCTAACATTTCATTGAGGTCATACAATAAATATTTTAGGTTATATGCAATATTAAAGACTTCTTTTTTGTACACACAAGACTTATTAGTACATTCAGTACTTCAAGATGAAATTGGAATCTGTCAAACTTAATTAAATCTTTAATGTAAGGGCTTATTTTCTTTTAAAATAAACTGGCTGGTAAGGAAATGACACAAAATGTGAACTTAATGATGTAAAAAAATAACACATTTCAACTGTCAATTATTTAGATCAAATCACAATAAGTGTTCATGGTAACTTTAACAAGATAATTCAATCACTCTTTTGCACAACAACAATGTCTATAAAAATTTGGTATTATTATAAAAATGTATTACCCCGCGTGCAGTCATATTGTCTTGGAAACACAATTCAAACTGAAATGATGGCCAATGTAGAGTTGACGTAACTGATAAGCTCAATATTATCTTATGTACACAACTATATACTATCTAAATTGGCTTATTTTATTCCATAGCTTTATGACAGTATGTTATTTATTATGTATTTATTTGTATCATCTAAGCATTAAAAAAATGCTGACGTATTTTCATTGCTCACAATAGAGTAACGTTTATATAAATTAAATAAATTTTAATTTCAAGGAGGTAAGGTCAAGGAGGTTAGATTGCTTATCACCTTGTTATCTAACAGACATTCAATTGTTAACGTCTGTTAACAGTTATGGAAAGTAAGAGCTGATATTAATAGTATGATAATATTAGATAACAGGTGTTGTTGTTATGCAAATAGAGAAATACGAAGGCGTAAGGCTGTAAGTTGTCTGTGATTACTTTAGTTCAAGGACAGACGGTTCAAGGGCACAAATTGGCGAAATTTGCCAAGATCCATTGATAAGTGGACTATTTATAATAATCATTACAATAAAGGGAGTATTTACACAGCAACCATTACAATAAATTCAAAAACTTACCCACCTCTTGACAGCTGGCCTGAGTAATCAGAGAGCTGTACAAAGATTTAAACATTACAGTGTTTTTAGTCACAATAAACTACTTTTATATTGAAATATTTAAGTCTCCAAACTATTGTTTTAAGTTCGTTTGCCTTGATAACACGTCACGATACGTAAAAACGTAACAAAATCTATTTTAGCTAACCACGCACAGCGATCATGATCATCTCAACCGCCCGGCTGTACTAAAACCCGGCAATTTTAATTGTTCTTTATCCTTATCACTTCAAAGGAATTCAGATGACTTTTCTACCTGGTCGCGTAATAAGATTTCTTTTTACAAATTTTGACGTAATAGTGTTGTCCTTTCTTCACTTTCTCTCACGGTCGTGACATTGAGACTTCAGTTATTTTTATTATTTATTCGCCACAGAAAAAATATTAGTAATATTATTAATGTAAAAAAGTTTTATGCTAATAGTTATTTTAAATCAAAACTAGGCTATTGGTATGTCTGTTAGATCAGTGTTAACGGGCCTAACTGAAACAAATGCTTTTACCGTAGCCGGTTTTGTATGTACTTAGAACCCAAGCTTTCAATGCTTTCGTAGATAAACTTAGCAAACTAAGCTAGATGTCGCTTCATAGCATAATTAGGTACCTAATAATTATAGCATACATTAAATTGGCTGTGCTAATAATACCACAGAGTACCTTTTTACATACTCTATGCCTGTGCTTGATTAAACGATTAAACTTAAATTTGATGTGTACTAAACGTTTAGCGTTAACAAAAGTAAGGTTGGTTAGGTTGGTTCTAGTTTATTTCTATATTATTGTTTATTTGCGCATCATAAGGTATTAATCTCAAGAAAAATAATGTGACGTCATTCTTAATCTAATCCAATATGGCAGACTAATAACTGTTCAGACTCATAAAATAACTAATGAACTACGACCTTTCAATAATGATGCTTTGAGTGAGATGAACAGACTTGGGAATTTATCAGGTGAAAACTAGAAAGTATACCATAAAATTAAGGTAAAAAAATATTTTTCAAAACAAGCTTTTACTAAAATGCATTAAAAAGTAAACTTTTACACTAAAACCTTTACTGTTTACTTAAAAACGTAATTTAAATTAAACATATTTGAAAGAAAGAAACAATAATTTATTTGGTTCACAAAAAAAAACAAAAACAGACAAAATATGTAGCTGTGACGATGATTTTACGTGGAACATAACGGCTACGATTATATTTGTTCATATAATCATTAAGAATTTCTTTAGTTTGAATTCTTTCATTTAGAAGCTGCAGATTTTATTTTGTTTGATTTTATTGTTTTGTTTTTTGATTGTATTTGACATTACGGTAACGCGAATAGGGACTTGTCGAGCCTACAGGGACTCGCCGGCGGTAAAACATTTGCCTGTAATATGGGTGCTTAACAATACGATTAAACATACATATTTCCGAAGCTTTTTATCCCGAATTTAACGCGAGCGAAGCCGCAGGCAAAAACTAGTACTGATATGAACTCAACCTTTAGACCACGAGACCACCAAGGCGAATAAAGTAAGTGTAGAATTTTTTACATGACATTACTACTGTTAGTTTGTTTATGGTCATTTTACTTGTTTGTTTAAAAAAAAAGGTAAATTGGTAGTAAATTATATCACAATATTTGCATGTTGCCTTTGTTGATCTACGAGTGAACGCAATACCTTAACACCTTCCTGTCAAATAGTTTAAGTGTGTGGGTGGATTCAAGCCTTGTATGTTAGGAAAACACTTCACTATAAATTGTTTGCTCTCTAAATTGTGCTATTAGTTATTTAGGTAAAAGGTTTGTATAGGTAGGTACGTATAATTTGTATACTTTTCCAATGGAGCCACGACTTGCGAGAAGTCGTTGGAGGTTGG
>PQWD01008014.1:0-21112 GCA_019425675.1 Leucinodes orbonalis
CGGAGAAGGATGCCACCGACCGTAATACTGGTTGTGACAACTCTGTATATGACGTTTATCAGAAACCGCTATCTGATCTATAATTCTTCAAGAGAGTTTTATCATCCTTTCTTAAAGAATCGTAACTGGACCACGCCTCCAGTGTAGTTTCCCCTGTAGATGACGTCATTAAACGAGCTCACCTAATGCCCATATGCGAGGGGTTCCTGCACCGGTGTTTAGGAGTTCCACTCTCAGATGCTCCATGCTGCAACTCAATTGCTAACATCAACATCCGGGAATATCTACGTACAATGGTGGCCTTGTTAGTGGGCAGTAGATCTTAAGCTGTCTCGGTCTTGTGGCCGATGAGCGCTTCGATAAATACAGTCGTCCATAGAATTTCTCACCTTTCAGGATCTGTTGGCAGTCAATAATGAGTAGTTGGCATTGCTATGCTAAGTTTCACAGAAAGTCTCTCCAAAGTGGTTTTTTGGAAAAATTGGGCCCCCTGTTCGCCTCAATAAGGTCGTAATTAGCCTTGTAATTTAAAATGTACTGATATTTATCTACTGAACAAGTATATTCGTATTCCGTTAAAGGGCTCTAATTATTGAGCTTTGATATATGAAAATGTTAGTGACAAGAGTCAAGATTCAAAATTGAAATAAATCTCAGGAGCTTTATTAACTTCTACTTTCGAGCTTAAGATCAGAATAATTGATGAGCGCTAAAGCTTATATATTATTGTAGAATAAGAAGAAATGCGGCTAAAGCATCGATAAGCAAGCTCGACGTTCTCACAGAATAACTATCATAATTGACCATATAAAAGTCCACTCACTTAACGGTCAATACTGTACGCATTCCGATATTCTACCCATCCTAATGATCCTAGATATTCATATTGGAAGTCGACTTCCACCGATAGCGTATGTACCTCACAAGCCTACCTCATTGCGCGACACGGTTATCAATTATCACGGACCTTTTGGCGTTTGACATTGTAACTCGTGATGATCTGTGTGCTTCATCCCTACAACGTGCTATTACTATCATTTTGAATTGTTGAGTGTGAGAAGCTTATTAGTATAACCATAGACTTCATTGACTATTAAGCCGAGATGATATGAAATGAACAGCTCTAAGTGGACTTGTCTAAATATTGAACTTCTTAGAAAAAATTGTAGAATAATGCGGGGCATTCAATTTTGCCCCCAAAATTGAGTCGCCCTTCAACTTGTGAGTTTAAAACGTGTCTTGTATTTGCTGAATACTTCTACTTTTTTTGTTGAGGAAGTTATTCCTGTGGAGTATTGATTTAATGATAAAGAAAAATCCCTTTTGAGTTAGTAACACTTGAATAACAACTGAATTTATACTAACATTTCACAAAATATATAAGTAGTTGACTTATGGCATGAAAATCTATAAAAAATAGGTACCAAAAATAAAATATGATATTTCAACCAATGCTCAAGATAGCTCATTTACATCTCCACTTAGTAGATGATTTATGCTATACTGAAAAAAACATTTTCAATATGTTTTATGTGGAATGAACTATTTCAATGATTATGCATTGCATTGCAATGGAACTTTAAGGTTTACACTTCCGAAAAAAATGCTCCAGCCGCACATCTTACTTATTTCGACCGATATCTGTGACTTATGCAACCATTCATTTCAGATATAATGAAATAAAAATAAAATAGTCATGTTATAGCAATAGGACCAAAAGATTAAATTAGATACTTAAATATTATTATGGACTGATGACCTGGTTAAGGTGGCGGGTAGCAGATGGATGTCAACTGCAAGGGATCAGTCCGCGTGGAAATCATTAGGGGAGGCCTTCGTTCAGTCAGTGGATCTTCTAGGTTGTAATGATGATGATGATGATATTATTAACATCTCAATAGTTTTGTATCAAACATTTGGTCTTATTATTTTTATAATAACAAAATAACCTTTTTACAGGATGAAAAGTCTCCAGTGGTAGTGTCTGGTGAAGTAAAGGGGCTGTCGAAGGTAATTTTACATAATATAAATGATATTAATTACATATTGCTGTCATATTTATTACACAAAAGTTTCTCTGTGCCTTTTGTATTCATCGATGCAAATCCAAAAAAAATGCGTAGACACATTCTGAATTATTTTTCATTAAATATTAGTTCAATGTTTACATAATGTTTTATCTAATTTTGAAACCGAAGAACCAAGTTACCGACAAACTCGGATCAGCAAGTTGAAGTGGCTAGTGGGGTGGTCAACGTATTCATAAACCGATGGCCGTTGAGAGATAAGTTCTGGAGTGGACGATGCGTCTTGCAAGCGTATAGACGCCTCCGGCCGATGGACCGACGACTTGCGAAAAGTCGCTAGTGGAGGCTGGATGAGGAAAACGGAGGATCGGGATGGATATCTATAGCAAAATGGGGGAAACCTTTGTTCAGCTGTGGACTGCGATAGGTTGAAGAGAAGAAATTAATATTCAGAGATAGATAAGATTTTTTTATTTAAAAACTAAGGTATATTTTCTGTTTTAAATTAATCACAGACTTAGTCATATCCACTTTTTGCTTTCGCTTTAAAAAATCTGTTGAAAAACATAAAATTCAAACCTTTGAATAAATAACTTACAAAATTGTAAAGGACCTACGTAAAACTACTTGACCTGTAATGTTAACATTATAATGTATAAATACAACTTGATAATGTATTCTTGCGACATGGCGTCATGTGACGACATTTACATGACCTTGTTAACTCAATAAAAACTTTAACGATAAGCATATTAGCTGAGGTTAGCAGTTAAAAGATAGCAGTCATACATTTTTCGAATATTATTTATATTAGGTATGATAAATAATAACAATATCTGTATTGTATCCTGGAAAAATGTGAATGTGAAATGAGAGCCAAGTTCAATATTAGCATAGGCATATTATGCCTTGGTTGTTGTAATCACTGAAACGGCTGGACAGATTTGGTCGGGACGGCCAGGTAGCTGATGTCATAAGGAAATTCTTAGGCTACTTATATTGTACAAAAAAAAAAACATTTTAATTATAGAAATAAAGCAATGTTGTTCCGTGCAGCGGCCGCGCGTCGCTTGTGCTGCGCACTTTTAGGTTATTTTACACTGCGGGAGAATATCTTACGGGACAAAGTTTGAGTGCGTTTCAACGAATAGTTCCCTTTGCCGTTATGTTGGCGCCTTGTCTGTAAAAGTCATTGGTATAATACAATAAGACGGTCCCGTGGGTTTTGTTTATTCAGTTTTATTTTCACCGCTTCTCAAAGTTTTGGGCATGATCTCAATTGAAAATAAAACTAAATAAACAAAACGTAGGTGCTGTAGTGGAGCGTCTTTACGTACCAATGACTTTGACAGACAAGGCGCCAACGTAACGGCGTAAGAACTATTCGATGAAACGCAATATTATTTACGTGTCGTCAGGGCAAGCACGGTTTCCACGTGCACGAGTTCGGCGACAACACGAACGGGTGTACGTCAGCTGGGCCCCACTTCAACCCGGCGAAGCAGGACCATGGCGGGCCCGACTCGGCTGTGCGACATGTCGGCGATCTCGGCAACATTGAGGCGTCGGCTGACGGAGGTGTTACTAAGGTGAGATCGTTGTTTTTATGTTACAAAGTGTACGGGACTGGTGATGCCAGGTGTCCCGATTTGCTCGGGACGTCCCGATTTTCAGGTTCTGAGGATGCGTCCCGATCTGCAACCTCGAATTCCGATTTTATGGCCTCGTGTCCCGATTTAACAACAATCGGACTTGGCAACACTAGTCAGGACGATCACCAGATGGTAAGTGATACGCCTGACCATGACAGACCCTGTCGGAGGAGACCAACAACTAAAAGTTATTTTCTCCATCAACACCAAATCACAGAATATGTATGTATTAACCATATTAAAAGAAAAACGCAGACGTTCTATAGTTTCCCTCAAACTACTCCAACTCATTTCCTTCTTATTATTCTTTGCAGGTGTGCATCCAAGACTCGCAGATCTCCCTGAGTGGGCCCAACAGTATTGTAGGCCGCACTTTAGTGGTACACGCCGACCCTGACGACCTTGGCGTTGGAGGTCACGAGCTCAGCAAGACTACCGGCAACGCGGGCGCTCGTATCGCTTGCGGGGTCATTGGCCTCGCTAAAATATAGATGTACCCACATTTATCACGAGGCAATATTGGCCTTAACAAAGTGTGTTAGGGTTCAACGCTAATGTATTGGTGACAGTTTGGTCAAAAATTTGTATAAACTTACTACCATGTAAAGGGTTTTATGGACAATCATAATAAATGTATCTTTCTCTTGTATATGGCAAATGGGACTCTTGAATTCACTCTTTACTAAAATGTGTAGTCACCCTTTTCATATATAAAAAATAAGTAAAAATGAGCATTAAATTAAAGCCAGTAGCAAGAAAAAAGATTAATTTGTTTTGGAATTGGGTTATTATTTTAATGTTAAATTGTGAGTTTTTGTAATGTCACTTATAAAACTATTCACTTATAAAATGTCAGGATCAAAGTATTACTCAAAAGTTTATTTCATGATTATGGCTGATTCATTTATCCTCATAAATGTTAATATCAATGGGTACAATGCAATCCCATACCGTGTAATAGCTACAACATTTGATATTGCAACATTTGAGGCGGAATCATGGCTAACACGCTAATAACTAATAACAAAAGGGAATTTTAAAAGTTAAAAGGGTGTTGCAGTTTTGTATATTCCAATAATAAAATTAACATCTTATATTTGGTTTATGATACAAGACGAAAGTATAAATGTTTTTATTTGAATTATCAAATATATCTGTAGCTTTTTAATGTTTAATGTCAGCCCTCGCATGGGAAAAAATTGGATCAAAATGGTATTTTTATGATATTTAAAGAACTCTATTTGTTAAGGTGTCTAGCCATAGCATTCCTTGCATTTTTTTAACATTCTCGCAATTGGATTGCCAGTAGACATTATAATTTATGGTGCAGGCAACATGAGTGTATGATATCAAAGTTATCTCAATAAAGTCTTTTTGTTTATATATTTTGTATTATTTTGCTGCTTTACACCTTCAAAGGTTTCCAATTTTGCCAAGATTTTCAGGCAACCCTTGCATCCATTTTTTTGTTATCAAATACATATTATAAACTTGATGACCAGTCAGCTTGTTTGATAAGTAAACAATATTTAAATTCAAGTGATTTCATGTCAGTAACATACATTAAGACAAGCATATTGACAGGGACTCTTATTGTGTAAATATTATATAACTTTTAACTTTCCAAATTTCAAATTAAATGGAATGACTATGTGTATTAAGACATTATTAAATCAAGTTGCTGATTAAAATTTATAGAAGTGAAAATAAACAATATTTTTGCTAGAGAGGCTCAATCTTACATTGAATTCTGTGAAGTGTTCCACCTTTAAATTAAACTGAATCCCTTGTGTTAAATAAATAAAAACAATGTATATCTATGAATACTTTAATTGTCCTATTGAATATAATTTGTAGCCAGATTTGGTGAAAAATATATTACATGAGGAATCATGTGATTGGAACATTTTAGGGCTACTAGTATTCCATTGCCACAGGCTTTCTTCATAGCTTTGTACACTGATACTTGCCCAATACTTGTCTAACTCCCTAGAGAGAGTATACTCTGCAAGCTTTTTACACACATTTGATAAAACTGTTTGAGAAAATAATCCTTTGACAATGAGCACTGATATCCTATTTGTACGCAAGGCATTGTCACTTTCAGGTTGGCTGTATGTGCTAATGTAAGTGTGGCCAGGGTTCATATCAACTTCATGAGCTAACATACCTAGCCATTCAACCATTTCATCAATATCAACATCTTCTAATGCCGGTATTTCTGTTATATGCGGACTTAACCTTCTTACTTCGAGTGGGCATAGGGACACACTTATTTTTCTATCATGAAAATACTTAGCAATGGATGAAGGACATACATCTTCCTCATGTGGCTCCCATAGAATTCGAAAGTCGAAAAGTTCAAGTTTACTAAGGCCGCATTTGATTTTATCAACATGTTTTAGTTGCTTCAAGTCTATTTTTACTTCATAGAAATTATGAGGTCTTTTTGTACCCTCAAAACCAGTTGTTTGAAACACATGTTCTATTAAATGTAGGGTGAATGATCCATCAGGTGTTATGGCTGCACAGTTATGGGTTATGCAACATTTTCCTGCCGACAAACAGTATAGGTTTCCTTTTTTGACGAAACTTTCTACAAAGGTTGGTTCTAAAAACTCTGTTAGCGAACATTCTGAAATTGAATAGTATTCGTTGTCATCCAATATTTGCTCTTGAACTAAAGCTGGAATTTGAACTTCATCTGGACATGTTATCATTACACTTTTATAGAAATTATTCATTCCAATGGTTTGTAAGACCGAGTCAACATTATCGTATTGTTTGTATGTTGAAAACACTTTCGGTGGAGGGAAGTTCACGACTTCTGGGCACAACATATTTGTATAGCACACTCAATATTTAAAAATATGTATTAAATTTATTTTATTTGTTGTAAGTTCGTAGACTGGATTTAGGTGAGAATATTTTAATGAATTTGTCGTAAACATACATAACCTATAAAATAAACTAAAACTGAGAAACTGTCAGTTACCGACAGTTGTCAATTTATTTTTTATTCGTTTCATAACAGGCTACAGTCGTAAACTATACTGCCTTGTTAGTAGTATTTCTTCCTTAATTGATCATAAAAATGAGTGATGAATATGATCATAACGATGATCATGCATGATGCTTCCCATAAATTTAAGTAATATGAGATTTTACGCGGATTTCTTAAGATAACTCATAGTGACCGTTGTACTCATAGGTTGTACTATTTTTTTTCATTTGCTAGCACTCGCACTTATTCACGTACACTTAATGGTTAATCACCATTATAACACATTAACATTCAATACACCACTAATTTTATGAAATTATTCCTAACAAAACTGATGACACGACATTTCAGTTACACGGCAAGAACGGCGTTGTCATTTTCGTTTGACGTCAAAAGTTCCGCGCTACGCATAAAAACCCCCTAGTCACAGTGAACTTTTGACTGCCAAGAAACCTCATTTCTCCAGCTCGCCTAAAATTTAGACCTGACGATTTTCGGCACTAGAGTAAATTCTAAGAAACCATTTTCTTACAAGTACGGTGTAAGGTTTTGATTTTTTAGCTTGTATGTGTTTTGAAATAAACTACCTACTCATAAAATCTTCTCTGAATAAGTTGACACAATATTTAATAACCATAGTAGTGGCAAATAGTAAGTACGAAAAAATATTCGCACAACATGCGTACCTATTTATATTTGACTCCATCATGAAACCAGATCAGTTGTCATTGTATTGCTGAACGAAGGCTTTCCATTATAATTTCCACGCAGACCCATCCACTTGGTCATCGGCCCATTTTGGTTGGGAATCGGTCTACAGTTCTTTGCCCGTTATGCGCACGCCACTCCAGAACCCTTTCGCCCCTTGCCATCGGTTACTATGTGCCCGCTGCCACTTCAACTTGCTAAGCATGTGGGTTATATTGGTGACTCTAAATTTCCTACAAATGTCCTTGTTCCGGATTGTATCTCATAGGAAAACGCTCAACATATAGCGTTCTTATAGCATAGCACGATGAGCCTGTTTAAAAGACCCTAAGTGCGTTGTCGCCCACTTAGGGTATTTTAAACTTTCACTTCCTAAAGGAACTTAAAAGTTGTGTTGTTAAAGACAATAAAAAGCATTTTTGGTGACTACCACTGTGTGCCACGTACACAATTGTAAAAAAAAATGAAAAAAAAAACATGTATAACGAAACGTAATTTTATTAGGCCTAAATAAATCTAAAATTCATATAACTATTTAAAACTATTCTATTTGCAGTTCTTCCGCTGGGACCGATTTGAAAAGCGCCTCGACATCATCAACTACAGCTTCGACGATGGAATGCACGATGGGCGATGCGATCTCTCTCATTACTTCTTTCCAGTTGTCGTTTACAAACGTGTGGATTGGTCCAGCTGGCGACAAAAATAACATTATGGTAGTGACGGTAGAGTAGAGACTTATATTTATAAATAATAAAATAATAAGTGAGGATTCAAATTGGTGTTTGATAAGAGGCTGGTTCAAATTTCGCCACGTAGGTCTCGCCACCAATGTCTTTCGAACTTTCGAACTTATAATATGTACGTTTATCCGATGTTCTTCCGGTGAAGGGAAACATCGTAAGGAAACCTGCGTACACCAACGAAGAAATTCAAAGGTTGTGCGAGAAGTAGTCTAGTCTAGTGAGTGTTTTTTAGCATAAAGGCTATTTTCATAAATATTTTTACTATATAAAATAAATTAAGTAAAAAGCTATGTCGCATTTTAGAATTATTGCTATAGGTTGGTGAGGATTATGGCTTGAACGTCAAACTGTAACCCTCACTTTTGGTGTACATAAAAACGGTTAATTATCGAATTGGTTAGGTGATGACGATAATCTAATTAGTCTCCTTACACAAAAGCTTATTTCCATTGAAGAGGTTGTCGAATTTGAACTGAGTTCCAGTCTCGACGTTGTAGCTGTTGCGCCAGCTATTTATGTGCCAGTGCGGTTTCCCGTCGGCGCCCTGCACGGTCGACACATTCGTGAACGCCTTGATCAAGATGTCCTCTGAAAAAAATAATAATAATACAATCTGTGGTGTTGAAACATTTTTTTTTTGGTTCAGGAGCCTTATAGAACGGAATCCTTCTAGCTCTGTAATGTCTGTTTGTGTTTGTAGTCTGTCGCAGCCTTCCTTTCCCGAAACATAAAAACTATGCTATTGAAACTTTGTGAGTATATGTATTCTGTGAACCACGTTACAAAAGAAACTTGTTTTTTTCGCCTGACGTGTTGGTTATTAAACTATAGGTCTTTAAATATTATGTTGAGATTTTTAATATATTGTTTTTAAATACAAATTTGTAAAATTGGTGTGTGTGTCCCCTTTAACTTCTAAAAAAGGGAATGATAAAGTTTTTAAAAAGTATGGTGTAGAATACCATGCAAACATTCGCCGAAATTTGGTTTAAACGCCTTCTATTCTGTAGTTTTTCATACGTCATAAGCGGTGAATTACTTCTTTCTCATAATAAATCTGTAGTCAGCGCCCAAGTAAATAATAATGCTAATACAGGGGTATCACTGCTTCTACGGAACCCTTCATGGGCGATTCTAACTCGCACTTGGCCGCTTTTTGTGTCTACTGCTGTTGGCCGTACATGACGCCTATATGTATTATTTGACTATGTGCCCTTACAGGATACATGTGTTATGTACTTAAATCTATACGTCCCTGTAAACCTTTACTATATAATAATAATGAACAAATAAGTAATAAAATCTTTCCATCGATCAGGACGGCTATTTACTTAGATTCGAAGTATCCAATATTATATCTATTTATGTTCCATGTTATTTCTGTTGCCTTACGATCTCGAGGGTGCAGGTTCAAGTCCCGTCACGTTGTGCCAATGCCTTTTCGAAATTGTATAATAAATCATTGTGACCTACGCACGCCTACGACAAAAAAGGTTGTGAGTGAAGTCGGCTAATCTGCACTAGGCCCGTGTGGACAACTTAGGCCCATTACGGGTAGGCTCGTGCCCCCCGGTGGGGACGCTAAAATGAGCTGATGATGATGTCAACATCCTTTACTTTAACGTACTCGATTCATCTGGATGGGGCTTCTTTTTCCGATACGTGAACGAGAGAAGAAAATTTCCGACAAATAAAATAAATATATGTATGTATATTATGTTCTTATGTAAATGCATACAATAGTTAGGTATATAAGTAGTTCGCCGGATAATAAATAAAGTAACATGTCCACTTTTAAATCTCCCATCTACACATTAAGCTAAATGTCCACAAAAGCATACACCTGCAGTATTATTACTTGTTTTACTATTTTAATGATAATATCATACCGCGAAACAAATCATATTATTATCAACACCATCGTTGATGTCGGCCATTAATTTAAAATGTTGTTCATTGTTCCACAGCTTCCTTGATTTGCAATTTATTATGAAAATACTAATTTTAATAATATTGTCTATTGTCTTCACCCATTTATTTTAATATGTATGAACTAATGAAAATTGTACCTTAACGATTTTCATTAGTTCATACATAACCAAATTATTTTTGAGACCTTTTTTCCTATTCTCTCATTTTCCTAAGACCTTCCCCGAACTATTTTATAAATTGTTGTTAAAAGTGATATTAACCTTTGGCATTTCGGGTATTTATGAATAGACTAGCGTTGCCCCTCCGTTATAAAATATTTTTCCGTTATGAAATTAGTGTTCATCCAGGGTGTGGCTGTCTCCATGCAGCTGTTTAGACGTGCGTGACAGACACAAACTTTCGCTGTTATGATATTAGGTGATTATCAGATGACGCCTTAAAAATAGAAATACTCCACGTCTAGCGTGCAAATTATTTTAAAATATTGCAAAAAAAATACAATCATTGTTTTACGACTAAAAGTAAGCATTTTGAAGTATTATGCAATGAGACAATTTATATAACCTTACCTAACTCCTATGCCATAATGTAATTATAATTAGCTGCAATTGTGAGGAACAAACACGTGGATCTTTTCTACTATATTATCATGAATTCATGACTAAGAGAAAAATTGGTTCTATTTATATCGAGTAATTTCGTTTACGGTTAAATTTTTGTAATGGTTTTTACTGTGCTACCCAATAATTGTAAAAGAAAACTCTGTGACTAACTGTTCATTTAGAAAATCATAATTATCAGCCTATAACGTCCTACAGAAGAGAATAGGCCTTCTCGCATAGCATTGCTGCTTCTAACGTGTGGCAAAATTCAAACGCTTTTTTTAACTTACCAAAACCAAACTTATTCAAAAGTGTCTTAAAATCTTGACATAAAATAAAGTTTTATCGAGTTTAGGCTAGTAATATCTTGTGTATTTAAAAAATATATATACTTACGTATTTTAATAGTGTATTTCCCTTCTCCTTGTATTGGCAAGACCAGCAACTGACCACCGAGTTTGTAGTTCCCCTGCAGCATCACGGAGCATTTCACTGATAACGACTGCTTGTTTTTGCTTAAGTCATGCCTGGAAGAAAACCTAGCTTTATTTATTTATTTCATGGCATACACAAGTTGTATCAAGAAAATAATACAAAATTTCGCGTACTTTATTATTCTTGTGAATAACGTACAATACTGTATTATAAAATACTGATGGTTAAAGTTGCCATCTGGTCAAGGAAGGTCCAAAACCTATCTCCCGACGGAGGAGAGTTGGATCCGTGTCAGCGCGGATAGCGTCGGCGTGCTGGATAATTGGATATGCACAGTCCGTGCTAGGACGATGCGCATGGAAACCCAGGAAAGTTAGTCTGTAGGAGTCCGACATAACTGCCAGTTAGCCCAGCCATGCGCGATTCTCAGATGACTTTAAGCGATTACAAGAAAAAGGAAACACGCGTCGATTATCAATTGTCATTGACGATAAAATGACTTCAAATAATTGATGTCACGCGTGAATACGATCTGGCTGATCATTGTTATGAAGAGTTAGTGTGAAACTCATCCTAGTGAACAGTTTTTTATCTTGTCTCAGCATCTATACTAAGTCAGGCAGGCTACTTTTTATATGGACAGATTTTTATATGGAGGTCAAATTTAAGAAAATCAATTTAAACTGCATTTTCCTGAAATAACGGCAAAACCACAGAGCTAGTACAATTTTCACGAAGCAGTTTTGTAAACCTTATTTTTATAGAAAACATTATAATTTTGACATTCTGTGGTAGGTATGTAAAATTAATTGAGCGGTTATTATTATCATTTGCTTGCTTATATAAAGAATAAACTAACTAAATGGACAATTTCATTCAAAAAGTGTCCTCAGCAAATTTTTGCCCATGGCGTCAGTTGGGCAAAATTTTCTTTCATAATCACGTCGCTTGCTACATGACAAAGTGACATAGTAACGTATTATTGTAAAATATCATAAGACAACTTCCAAGAACAGTTTGCTTTTACGCTGATCGCGGAAAATAACCGAACACGTCAATTCTACTTAAACATGTAGGTGCTATTAGTAGTTGTTATCCTCTATTTTCAAGTGCGAAATCTGTATTAGTGATGTGACTAACAACAATTACCTATGTACTCAGTCTAGAATTTACAGGTACGATTCTAGATACGTTATTTATTTTCAAGGGCATACAATAGATAATTGTTCAAAATAAAATACCTAACATAATTACTTAAAACCCTAAGCAGGGAATAATAACTAAAGAACGTGCTTTGCTTAAAACTAGTTTTTGTACTAAGTAAGTTTGTACTAAGAGTTTGTCAACCATTTAATAGTTTTATAAAAATATGTTACTGAAATTATAACAGAACATTATCGGTCCTAATTGGAGTTTTGTTGTATGCAATTAACGACCTGTTTGTAACAAAACGCAAAAGAAAAGTTTGAGAAAAGTTATTTGAAATATAATCTTTCATTTGGCTTGATTTGTGCTGTTGGCATTTGGCCTTCACAACGTCACAGGACAAGTGACATGCGCCGGTAGCTCTAAACATTCGCAGATGGCTCAGCTCTAAATTGATTTAATCTGCTGACATATGACACAATAAAATTAGGTACAAATCAATAAATCCGATAATAATATTTTATATTCCATTCGAGGACATCGCATCACTAAATGACATAACAATAGTATACTATAATAAAACTAATTGGATTTTCTTTACAACTGATACATGTTTATAGTTTATTATGTATTTTGCGGTCACTTTAGCTCACGTGCAGGCTGCAATTAAGCTTATTAGCGCCTCCAGGCTTTGATCGCTTAATAATAAATAATTGTGGTAAACGTGCTGCAACGGTGGATATAATAAATTAGTCATCTTAAGGTTTATACATAAATCTATTGAGCTCTACATAATGTTTTATTGCGTGTTTTTTTTCTGTTTTATTGGTCTCACAGAAAAAAAAACACGCATTAAATTAGGTCCGAGGAGAAACCTATGAACGTACAAACAAATAATAAATAAATAAATAAAAATTTTATTTCACCATAAACATTGTAAGTTTTTTACAAAAATTGCCAAAAGTATTTTCTCTCTTCAACCTATTAGTCCACTGGTGGACATAGGTCCCCAAAGTATAAAGCATCTGCTGTTGAACTAAGTTTATAACTTGTATTTCAGCAGTCGGCCATTACGCTCGTGATTATGACTTATCAAACAATAACCCTAAGGACAAGATAAAAATAAATAATTTCTAACAGAGAAAATAATTATAAATGAAGCTATCACCAGTTAGAAGTATACCTCAAACTGAGAAGAAAATAAGAAACTTAATAAGGGTGTCATTAACCCTTAATAGACTGCGGGCAGGTGTTGGCCTGTGCCTTGAAAATCGCGTAAAATGAGGATATTCCAGAAGCTGGAATCCTCATTTTGCTCTCTCTGCTCTACGACTGTGGTGCTCCTCAAATAATGGAACACCTGCTGCCTGAACTGTACATCAACATGAGGTTTCCAGGACCTCTGAAGTCTGGATGGCAAATGGGCGATTATTGTGGCTCATTATTGGTCGCATTAGCTTAGCTTTTGAATCCATATCGACTCGATAAGGTTTTAGTGCATCGGTCTATGTTTTCAGTGCAATGGACCTACATTTAGATTAATATAAAGAAATATTCTAAGATATTCACACTCCTATATCCCACCACGCGGGCCCAACCGGATTGGTAAGAACAACAAGACAAAAATCTTTTTCCTCATGTTATATGTGTACAGGACGGTGTGGACGCTCACCTGATGGTAAGTGATACGCCAGACCAAGACAGAGGCATTAAAGGAGACCAACAACTGATGCGCCCGTAACCCGAGACAACAGATGTTAGGTCTCTTATACCCAGTAATTTCACTAGCTACAGTGCCCTCATCCCGAAACACAAAAGTGCATAACACTCCTGCTTCACGGGACGATAACTGGCACTGCGGTGGTACCTACCTAGACGACTCGGTATCGAGTCTACCACCTAGTATTTTTTTTACCGACCCTAAGATAGGTAGTAGCCGGAACCGACGGCTTAATGTGCCCTCCGTAGCCCGGAATCACCTTTCTTTTCAGACTCTCAGATCAAAACGTGCGAAACTTTAGCGTTAAAATCTCTTGAGTGGTTGAACCGGGGGTTGGCCCCGGTGGTGGTTGGTCATTTTGAATATATGCTCCATGGTGAGAAGGTGGAGGTGCACAAATAAAGTACCATTAAACTGTTTGATTAAACAATTATTGTTTTGCTTGAAGTGGAGTAAAATATAATTTTCGATGACCTTGTACTGTGTAATATTACAGTTAATCGAGATCAGGGCCTTAATCCTATTGCAATCGTGGTTGGCGTCGCTACAGTGCTTATATTTTTGACATATTACTCATTATTCCTATATATGTCGAGTTAGTCAAGCAATTTTTATGTAAATGAAAAATATAATACCATTACAAACAGACATGTTCATGCTGCTGCTGCAAATGCTTGTACTACCCAGGGATCGAACCCGGAGCCCTTGGTGTAGCAGCCGACATCTCAACCGGTACATGGGTTGCCAACTCCACCAATGGGTTCTCTGGCAACTTCGTGAGTAGTGTAGAGGACGGGTTATACTTTCAGCCTCCATCAACTACCGCCTACAAGACGTCTTGGGTGTCCTATGCGAATACGCGGTCACCTCTCTGCTCTAACAATACATACCTTAACATATAATTTATCTGTAATGGGTTGGATGTCTTTGTGTATAACATGCATGTATTACTAAACAATATTGTATTTTTACCAGTTGTATTGGTATCTACATTACAAGCTTATTGTTCCCGCTATAGCTAGTGGCGCTGTAAAGAGTCAGTGGATATTTAATTATTATTTATTCTAATTGGTAATTAATGTAAATGCGTCTGGGGTATCTATCGGGATCGGGTTAAATCTCGAGGTTGCCGGTTGTATGTTTTATCATTTTCACTAATTATTATCTATGATTTTCAAATGTTGTATAAGTTTTGGGTGGGTGTAAACATTATCGCAAGGTAGGTAGGTGAGAAAAGCAAACCGTTGCAGGAGATTTCGGGCTCAGGAGACGAGCGAATATGATTATGAACTGCTTCATTGTACTATCAAGTGCATAATTCGTAATTTAAGCATGCGAGGGTCATTGACGTGTATTGTTGTGTTATTAAACGAGTCATGATATTGATAAGTGTATTCGTGTATTGAAGGGGTAAGTGATTTATAATCTTCAGTCATCATGATAAATCTAGGTCATCTAGGGGGTTTTTTTGACAAGTTTTTTATGTATATCTTATTGTTGTAGCGTACGGACATATTTACGGCCTGCAATAAGGAATTTGTTACCAAGGCTTGAGCTAGCCGGCCAGGACATTCGGATGGAGGGATCCTTCGACACATAGAAACCCTCCTGGCGTCCACTTGTTTTAAGAACATTTTAGTTCATCAATTATTACATAGGCAATTATATTAATAACATCGTTAGCGGACACTTAAGTTGGTCGTGCACGCTGTGAAATAGATAAGATTGGGGTTATTTTTTTGTGTTGATACCTAAATATTAAACCCTTAATATAATTTTATTTTTAATAAGAACCCCAATCACAATGGCGCCCGTAAACAATTTATATTTAGTTTAATAATATTATTTATTTATATTTATTTGTATTTTTAGTTTTCTTTAAAGTTAACTGAGATGAGTGTTTAATTATTGGTAAGGCAAGCTCATTGCGGAATTTGTTGTCGTATCATCAACAGTTAATTTGTAACGCCTCGATATCCTCATCAGCAACTTTGATTCCCGGGGTATCGAAAGTTTACCTTATCCTACTTTCTTAAGCGACGGTTAAAGGCAAGTTCGGAACTTGCTCCCTTCGGCTATGGTGATTTTAGTATTAAAAATAAAGATTTTACTGTTTGTCGGTTGTCTTATAAAAAAGCTTTCGTGCAGTAATATTGTTTTATAATGGACACGCACATCAGGCGAGTCTTGTATGATATATTAGATTGTCAAGAATAAGCTGTATTGAAAATCCCACCGAGGAACTGAGGATCAGTTTAGTATGTTCTAACGTTCGCTCATTTTGAAGTTCTGTTATATCTATTGTGAGAAGTGATCTGGAAAACCAGATATAGGATTCGATGATCAGCATATGATTCATATGCTTACAAGCGGATTTGTAATGGAACTACTCATCTAGTTCAATATATGAGATTAGACAAAAATTCCAATAGATTTGTCATTGTGTCATCTATAGTTCGAGGGTGACAAAGTTTAATTAAGACTTTAAGTAGCAAATGTGTACGAATTTGTTGGCACCGTAGATCGAAGTATTAATGATGATGAGTGCTGGTAGGATGAGGACGAGTTAATCGATATACGATTAAAAATGATGTTAGCATGAAACATTTAAGGAGTTTATAGTGGGAAGAGCTAATATACATAAATGTCTAAGAAATATCAATTAACTAATTCTGAACTCCTTAACCATGTCCAATTTTTGAAACTCAAGATTCGGGTCTTATTTCGGAGTTCGGCATTGATTACAACGTAATTGATGAAGAGGGGGTGTGTTATACGTTATCAACCTATTGTCATTAAATGGACGTAAAATATAAACATGATTTGATTATCTAACGGAGTAGAAATTTTGAGGTCTTGTTCTCATCGTGAGTAGAAAGCTTGTTTCCGATAACACTGTGGAGAGCATAAAGATATTATTACGGGTTAATATCGATTTATTTATTTCTAGTGTAGATGCATTTTTGAAACGATTACGAGATAGAATGATGGCAGAACTGCTACAGATGATGACCTATCTTTGGCGTTATATGAGCATTAGGATTTTTTGACTGGAGCTTAGATTTGGTATACCTGGCTATATTGAAATCTATGTACAAAACTGGGATGAGTTAGTCTCCTGAGCTATTGAATAGATCTTTTCATATCCCTTATTATCAGGAGAATATAGTGATGATATCATAAAAAAAGGGTAAGTATAATCGAGTAATTATGATCACATAGGTAGGTCGTATGCTAAATATTTATAAACAGTGTTTAGGTGCTGAGGAAATAAGGTTGAACGCGTAAAAAGATAATCATCACTTTTAAAAAATTCCAGAGTATTATCACGGCTGTTTGCAGGATGAAGATTCTACTTGCGATAGTGTAATTAGTGATACTTACGGATAATAAACGGACTAAACATTAAATCTGTGATCGGGTTCAGGAGCCTCCACATTTGGTGAATGTTTAGCAATTATTGGCGTATATAGGAACAAGTCAGGGCGTCTACAAAAAACAAATATAACAGATTATGCAAGTGTTGAGGATACGGTACAGTATTAATAGCATATTAATGTAGTGAAAATAAATAGGTGTTGGAATCTAGTGAGCAATAGGCATGTTTTTAGAGCATGTCCATTACAATTGGTCAGAGCACTTCTTTTAGTTGTTACCGGTGTGGAAGATGGAATGGTTTTCAATGAGAATCTCTGTATTTGGTATGCGAGAAGGGAATGGCTTACCAAATCTGCCAGTAAACGTTTCTTATTACGAGATAAGTACTGATGAGGATTGGCTTAGGAATATAAAAAACTTAAAACAACGCGATGGTAGCTCGCGATACATGATACTTAAGAAAAATGTAATCGATCGTATGTTAGAGTAAATCATTTTTTAGCGCGAATTGTGTATGTATTAGGTATGCTCGGTTAGTGAGCTAACATCGTTAGTCATAAGTCATGTCTCGTTTAAAACACCACAAATACACTGTCATGACTACAAGTGCGACAGTGTGATAGAAGTAGTGGGTCTTAAAGTGACTAGCACTGCTATAGAACTACCCTGCGGAGAGTATGCTACTAGAGATGAGTGAACACGAAATTGTCGAATCGTTTAGATGCACATTAGGTTCGACGGATCAGAATATTATGTTAATGCCATATGTTTGTTATGTCTAATTTGACACAAACATGATTTAGGTAGATTTCTTTGATATATTTGGATAGTTTAAATTTAATTTAGTGAACTAATCAGTTGGAGACATTGACATTTGAGACTTTACTCTTGGGTGAGCATCAATCTTTCAAAGAAAATCTTCTGAAGAGCAGCAAGTGAATAAATGTCCTTCATCGAAATATGAACAAATATTGGAGTGGTTTAGGCAGAACACATATTATTAGTCATAGTATTGATACTGGGATTATAGTAAAACATTACTATATCGAAACATTCAATATTTTATACCATGATAAATAAACCGATAGAAGTAGCAGCTTAACGGCAATGTCTGGGGGGGTCGTGGGGAAGGGGGAGAATGATGTTGTGGCGCCTTCGTACAGCCCTTGGTGTTCGCGTCTTAATTGTAAAAAAAAAATGGGGAAACAGAACTCATGTTGGATAGTAGAAACTTAAACAAAATTATTATTACGGGAATGAGAGCATATCGTTGCTACGCGTGGCAAACTCTGAATATCTGCGTAATACAGTTTTTAACAACCATTGATTGAAATCCCATTTCTGAAATACCACTCGACAAAACGAGTAGAAAGACAGCCTTTGAAAGTTACAGGCCGAGGGCTGTTCCATGTTCTTCTGAACACGTTATGCTTTTGGATTGATGCCGCTAGTCTGCTCAACAAAGCAACAAATACTATTTATGATGTTTGTACTCAATTCGGTCGAGACAATGCTGCTGGGCTATTGGATGACATATAGTGATTTGACACACTCTCGACTTTTGGGCACATCTATACCTTTAAGAAGGTAATAGACATTTAATTGATTAGTGCAAATATATAGTAAACACAGATAAATGTAAGTAAGTTTGAAAGCGTCGAGTTAACAATACTTGGTTACATTTGGTAGATAAGGATGGACTCCGAACGGATCACTGATAAAGTCGGCGGCACATTTGACGTATCAAGATCATTAAGAAATAATTACTGAACTTAGCGCTTCATTGGACTGGAAGTTGTATATGACGATTTGTACAAAATTTCTCTTCTTAGTTGCGCACCGTGTGCATGACTTACAATACGAGAAGGCAATAAGAGTATTATTAGTGACCGATAGAAGCAGAAGGGCAGCGTTTTGTTGCAAATTAAAGAACTATGGCTATATCAGATACAACCAGATCATTAGTCTCATGTCACGGCTGACTACTTAAGTCGTCTGTGAATACAGTGGATATTGCTTTTGTCGGTAGCAGGACGTAGGGGCAGTAATCCTGTAAAAGATGGAGACAAGACAGAGCATGCGCGTAGCATTGTATTGAGTCGTAAGCTAACGATCGTGAGAAAGAATAACTTCTTAACTTCAGACAGAGAACTCTTAAGTGGTAGTGTTGCGATTGCAAAATTTAGGCCATTATATCAGAGTGGTACACACTTAACAGTCGTCTACAGACGCATAGTGCTTTCATGGTTAATAAAATGAAACGACCATCATTGGGAGGTTAGTCTAAGATGGTTCTGAAATTGACAATTATGATTATCGACTAGTGATATTACAACTAGGCAAAGATATGTTTGATATTAGCATCTGATACTTTTCGTGCGAGCAACAAGGATCGTTGGAACAATCGTAGTCAAAAGTTTGAAGAGGCGGAAGTGCGTAACTTGGTAATAATATTTGAATGAGATAACCCTAAATGACATGCCTGGTACAAAAAATAAACATTAATCATTATTTCGAAGGCCAAATCTAGACTATATGGAAGTTGAGCTGGTGATATAGGCGGACTAAGTTACTCTTTACAAACGAGTACAAGTTTAAGAAGTACTATCAGTGAAGAAAAATGGGACTCCTGGAATCTTTACGCTACGTTCCCGAAGTGGCTGCGTAGGAGTCTATAGGGATATGAGAATAGCAGACATATGACTACGTGCAGGGGTATTAAGTGTGTAAGTATAATAAACACTGGTATTATAGGTTAAAGCAGATGCAGGTTGACCTGACAGTATTGGTTGCAAGCATAGGTACATCTCACCAAGCATTGTACTACGCGTAGTGGCGTGTGAAGATTGTGTGACGGAGCTTCAAGATGTTATACCATCTTCCTACGTACCTACTCACACCGGAAGGGCTTGATGCGCGAAAGAGTAGGAAGCCATGTGGTGGAATGGGCTTGGGCAAAACGTAATTCTTGGAATCTGTAAATGGGACCTTTTCCGAAACGGATGTGAATGATGTACAATCGGTCTGCTACAATGCCAGGCTGTGTCAGCGTGTGTGGTTTTGATAGTTTGTCCGTTGTGTTAATTCACACTGCGTATGCCAAGAGCAGAGAATAGACTACGCAGCTGTGGCTATAAATGGTCAGGTGATTTTTAGTTAATTGGGTCTCTATAATTTTCATCTTTGTTCACTAAAAATTCTAGCAGTTATGACAATATATCTGCGATATTAATGAAAATAGCAAAGTTTTGAATGTCAACATATATAATATAGAGCATCTGGAACCGGTACGCACTAAAGCCTACGTGATGTGTAATCAGGATTAGGCTGGACTACAGCAATAAGCATCCGACAGAGTGGTGTAATATATAGCAGTGATCTCGGAGATTGATTGAGGCTCACTTTTCGTACAGTTTCAAGATAGATACGTATGGCTCATCAAGAAACATATTGTTTATTCAACAGTTTAATGGTATTTATTTGTGACTCCACTTCTCATATGAGGCTAAATTCAAAATGACAACCCCCCGGGGAACCCCCGGGTTCAACCACTCAAGAGATTTTAACGCAAAGTTTCGGGATTTTTGATCTGAGATATGAAAAGAAGGTGATCGGCTCGGGGGCACAAAGCTCGGTTTCGCTCTACTAATCTAGGTCGGTTAAAAAAATACTGGTGGTAGATCGATACGAGTCGCTAGGTAGGTCCACCGCATGAGTTAGTCCCGTGAAGCAGGAGTGTTGCTTTTGTGTTTCGGGATGAGG
>PQWD01008014.1:21533-56109 GCA_019425675.1 Leucinodes orbonalis
CAAAAGAGAGATTTTGTTTGTTTAACGCACTAATCTCAGGAACTACTAGTCCGATTTGAAAAATTCTTTCGATGTTGATAGCTCATTTATTGAGGAAAGGCTATAGGTTATATATAATCAACAGACAATAGAAGCAGAGCAGCATGAAGAATGATTTAAAATCGGGGGTTTATTCTTATACTTGGAGCTTCGCTGCGTACCGCTGCGTAACTGTAGTTTGCAAAATCATGTGTGAATATAATGTACCTTTTAAAGTCTACAAAAAAGTCCAGACCATATGTCTATCTTTTAAGGTTAGTTCCTATAACATATTTTTCCGGCAGAACATTTTTTTTAAACAATTCTCAATTGCGAAGATATTTTATTAAATATGATATCAATCCTAATCCAAATAAATACTTTATTTATTACAAGCCAATCCATTATATTATCATTCAACCGTCGCCGATTCATCGGGTCTTTTTACCGCGTTAAGCCGTAATTAAAAACTAATAACGAATCCTTTTTAGGTACCAAAGTCAACTTATAATTGCTGCTATCTATTCCATCTATTTATCACAAGTAATTCATTTTAAACAAAATGCCTTCTACAATCGTTCAACCTTAATGAATATCTACGAGATATCGCAGTTTTAACTCACTATATAAAGAAGTAGGGGATGATGTGTCGCAGTACAAAGAAATTTTAAGTCGGATGAAAAATAGATATATTTTAACTTAAACTGCCTCAGTTTTATAGACAATTGTATTTGCAATGTCGGTAATAAGTCAATTTATATTCCATTTTATTTTAATGATTTTATGAATTCTGGAAGATTGTAGTTTAACCTGTTAATGCTATATATATAACTAAATTTATATTTTATTATTATTTAATTTAATCCATTTATTAAAGTGCGCTTCTTTAGTGTGTATAATTTACTTAAAAGCTCTTAGGCATACATAAATTGCATATTGATTGTAATCTGTTTGTATGTTTTATAATAAATAAAGGAGCGTTAGGGGACAAAGTACTATTCCACGCGGACGAAGTCGCACGTAAAAGCTAGTAAATAAATAAAAACTAACTAAAAACTTCAAAAACTATCAAACAATAGATTTGTTGTAACTTTCCCGCACAAGCGTACTCGTACGCTTTTTTTTGTAAAAAACACAAGACGTGTTCATTCATCAAAGCTGTACAAGCTTTGCCTACTTAAAAACTGTCTGTCAAGACCCTTATTTGAAATGGAATAACTTACTTGACACTCTCTACGGAACAGTCTTTCATTCCAGTGATGATGGTATCCCTAAAGGTTAGCATCAGCCCGCCCTTGTCTCCACGAACCACGGCTAGATGCAAAGAGTCTAGGGATTTGATGCCCAGCTCTGGAACTCCGGCGGCGAAGATAGGTAGAGCAGCCTGCGTTGAACACTGAGGCAGCGCTCCCTGGCTTTGCAGGTGTGAATGACGGGAGTGTGGAATGATATAAAAAGTACATTAGGATAAGGGGAGGCACTTAGGGATCTCAAATTACCCTAAAAAAAAGGTTCGAACTTGAATATTTATAAATTAACACATCATCAAAATTGGGTATTTGACACCACTAATCGTTGACGCACTTTTTATGAACGTCAAAAAGAACGTTTCCAATATTTTGTTGGAATATTGATATGTGACGTCATTGCTACACTATTCTCAATAACCTAATATTTATTGTTCAGTGTATTAAAAATAAATTGCAAATACAATAAGTGATCAATAACACATATAACATAAGGTGCGCATTTTTTAAAATAAAGTTTCGTATTTTTTGCGGATGGTGGAGAATCGAATTGGGGGACTAATGTCCAGCAGTGGACTGCGATAGTTTGAAGACAGAGAGAGAGGTAATACATAATCACAATTAAGTATACTATTTTAAAAAATCAAAAATAAATTATTATTAATATTTTATTTATTTAAAAACATGCACCTATAATATATGTAGCAAAGGCGAACTAATGCCGAGTGGCATTCCTCTCAGTACTTTATATTTATATATTACATATTATATATTACAAAAAAATTAACAATTGAGTGTCTGTTGTAATATATATATTACATTCCATCAGACACTCCATTTTTTTTATAATAGTTATTAGATTTCTCATAGTATTATTTATTTTAATAAATACATAAGAGGTCCGGTGGCGGATAATCATTGGACTGGTTATTGGTGAATACGTAATTGGCTTTTGAACGATAAGTCTTTGCTTGATAAAAATATTTCTTCTATATCCTGAATATATTGGAGTAAAACAACTTGAAGTTCACAGTTAACAATTTAAAATACATTTGTATTTAACATTTTTACCGGTATTCATTCCGTTGGTAGAAGACTAAACACTCTAATTAACTTTTAGGTACCTAGTCCTTATTTCAGTGGACTCTTTAAATTTTATTTTGTGATCTTTTATTATTTTTTCTGTTTATTGCTCATGACATGTCATTATAGTATCTTTAACATCAACTACTGGTGTTTTTCTTTTCTGAATTGTATTTTTTCGCTTTTTATTTTCCGCTATTTAGTTGTATACTACCTAAATGACGCGTGAAGTCTACTTGGATACCTTAATCTTTCTTTAGTATCCCACAATATGTACAATAATAAAAGAATTTCGAGTAGCAACTACACTGTCATTCTTATTTGAAATCTCTGATATCACAGTGGTTACTTGTCATTAAGTCAAAGCTAGCCTATTTCACAATGATATTCTATATATATAAAGGTAGATGCGCCACCCGTGCCTCAAAAACGAACCGCCGAAGAGAGTACTGTTTGTACTCTTTGGTTTAGGTAAATGTGTTCGAAATTCGAAATACGTGTTTGTGTGCTGTCCCTGCATTCGGAACACTTTTTTCGATTGTTTTGTGAGCATATCACGAATCCATACTTTTTTACATCATTGCTATTTCATAAAATAAAATAAAAAATATCGTGTTCCGTGTAGGTATTAGCCATCGCACGTGACATTGACGGAATCGTGGGAAACACGCTAATAGCCACAAAACTAAAAAGCAGAAGAAGAATTAAGTATAAAACTTAAGCTGCTTTATTGATATGGTGGTAATACTTAACTCGTGACAGAACCTTATTTAACGGTTAGAGGTCCATGAACTTTTGACTTAAACTCAAGTCCGCAGAGATTTTAGAGTTAGCAACAAACTGTACTTTAATTTGTAATCCAATACTACTTATATTAAAATATTGATTGCAATCGAAAGATGGGGAACATTATAAGCATACAAATCTGACGTCAAGTACCTAAAAGAGAAAGCCATTCATTTATTGGTATGAATTAAAAAGAATCATCATCATCAGCTCATTAAACGTCCCCACCGAGGGGCACGAGCCTACCCGTATATGGGTGATTAGGCCTTAGTCGTCCACGCGGGCCCAGTGCGGATTGGACGACTTCACACACAACCTTCGAATCTCTTCGCAGGCGTGCATGAAGGTTTCCTCACGATGTTTTCCTTCACCGTAAGAGCGTCGGATAACGTACATATATTTTTCGAAAATTCGAAAATACATTGGTACGTGTCGGATTTGAACCTCAGCCCTCCCGGTAGGAAGGCGACACACCACTGAGCCACCGACGCTCTAAAAAGAATACTTTTATTAAAAACACATGGAGTTATAAAGAAGTGCATTAAGTTATTTTAGGTAAAGCCTAATGCTTTTGTTCAACGACCACACGCCTATTGTGTTGTCATTGCTGTTGTCAGGTCTTGTACGAGTATTTTATGGTAATATCTGCCTAAATATCATCATAATAAAAGAATTTCGAGTAGCAACTACACTGTCATTCTTATTTGAAATCTCTGATATCACAGTGGTAAGCTGTAAGTAACAAGTAGAATAATGTAAATGTATACGTATATTTTAAATTAAACGATTTTAGGCGTTCTGTCTGTCGACTCATTATTTAGTGTGCATGCCGTGGCAGCCTTTAACTAAGGCAACACTACAATCATGTATTTATAGATATAAGTTTATAATTGTGTGGTGTTTGTTTTGTTGGCTGTCCTAAATAAATAAATAAATTAAATTAAATTGTATCGTAACGTACTTCTATATAATAAAAATGTACAAAATGTTAAGCCGCATATACCGGTTATAAGGGTCAAAGACCCAAATTACAAATCGATAGTTTTCATTCAATATTTTGTTAAGAATACCTCAATGCAATGTGAAAATGTTGTTTGAAACCTTTATATTACATTTCGAATCGCGAAACCTAATTGAAGTTAACTCAACAATATTTATGACATCTTATAAAAAGGTTGAAGAACTTTAATCCTTTCCTATAAAAGTTTTGCCTCCATTTAAAAGTTCGAGATTTGGAATAGTAGGTAAGTTTGTTTTGGGATCATATATTGACTATTCACCAACCATTTTCACTTTTTCGCAAAAATATTTACGAAAGAATTCACATTTCTCCTTTTATTTATCTTTAATGAGTTGACTATTATTATTAATTTATTTGTACCGATTATTGTTTAATTTTTTATTAAAATTATTTTACACTCACCAGAAGCTGACCTCACACTAAGCACTGCTGCCAAAAAACACAAATACTGTAACATATTTACTAATATACTTATAAATTAAAATACTAAATAAAAAGCCTACACTAAGAGCGTTTGTTCAAAGGATAATTTCTACGTAGTGACCAAGAACTCTACGTGCGGCTCGTTTATATGCGCAAGCGCTGTGTGTGACGTCACAACTTCGCGAGAGCAGGTCCCACTTAAGGTCATGCTTTTTTTATGACGTCAAGGAACATCTTTGTGCCGAAAGCACGAAGCTTTTTAATTTCCTGTTCAATACTTACTAATTTGTTGCGAAGAAAGACGTAAAAGTAATTGTGGCATTTCATTGTAATTCTTTCATTTTTTGTTTTAATTAAAAATGAGACTGAATGTGAAGGAAGCTTTTAATATGTAATGTCGTTTAACCATGTAAGTAAAAATCCAGACAAAGACAGTGTTGTGTGGGGAACACAGACTACATATTTACTCTTTCTGCTTGTTCAATATTACCCACTAATTTGTGGTTAAGAAAGACTTAAAAGTTATTACCGAATTCCATTGTCATTCCTTCATTTGTATTTAAATTACAAATGAATGTGTAGAAAACTTTTGAAATTAAATGTCATATTTTAGGTATAAATAATTTAAATAATCATCATGGCAGTTCCTTTAATCATTGACCAACCCATTTTTTAATCAACCAATTATCATCATCAGCCTATGCCAGCCCACTGCGGAGCACAGGCCTTCCCGCACATCATTTTTATGGGAGATTGGTCAATAACCCATCGCGTGGAACCTACAGGAAGTCGCGACAAAAGCCCCAGCCAGCGACGGAATCTCGGTCTTGAAGTGTTTCATTTCATTTATTCAATAACAATAATCTATTGTGTTTGAGTTCACTAGCTTATTAAAATAACAAATAATAATCACATAAACACATGTTGCGTGTGTTCGAGATGCTTTTCATATAATTTTTTATCCAATCCCATCAAGTGGGGTATCCAAAAATAGTATATTTGTAATGATCGTTTTTCAATACAACGATTCGTTTACAAAATCATGACCATCAGCTTATGATACGTCCCCACCGAGGTCGTGCCTACCCGTAAATTGTATTGGCCTTAGTCGTCCACGTGGGCCCAATGCGCACTGGCCGACTTCACGACAACCTTTGAATTTCTTCGTAGACGTGCCTTTCTCATGATGTTTCCTCACCTTAAGCAATTCAAATAAACGTTTAAAATAAACGTACATATGATTTCGAAAATTCGAAAAGCCATTAGAACGTGGCAGGATTTGAACCTGCACCACAGTAGACACAGAACAGTAGGTTATCTAAAGCCGCCCGCCGAGTTATTCGCCTACTCTTGCGTTGATGCCAAGGGTTGTCACTTTTAATATTTTCGAACAAGCAGCACTTTATCTAAATCCTTACTAATATTATAAATAGGAAAGTAAGTAAGGAAAGTAAGCTTGATTCCCATTTCACGACAAATTTGAACAAGGACTCCAGTAATAACATTTCAATTCGAATTCGAAACCGCTACTATAAATATAGCGTACTACATACAAAAAAGTATTTCTAGACAGCGTGTTCGCGGCGCCGTCATTCGATTGAGCGATTTTCGATACAACGGCTTTTCGAAAGGGCGTACCACACGGCATTCGAAACTACATACCTATCAGATCTCATCTTCATCTTATTATAATTTAATTAAGTTAATAATATTATGATTAAGACGCCATATTTGGATCAATCAACACATAAGACGATAGAAAAAAATATAATTGTAATTTGCAATATTAATTACTGTGAAATTGGCCTTATTACACTATACGCGACAAATACGTTTACCTTCACACAATCCTATTTTATAGTAAAACTAGGCTTCTTAAAATAAACTTTAGCTCTAAACATATTATTCAGGAAGTAAATTTGGGAATACATTTATATGGAAAATGCGACTCGGCTACCTCTTAATAAAACAATAAACTACTGAATAAAATATACATAATTGCATTTTCTAATAAGATTAAGTATAAGTAGATACTTAAATTTCTGGTTCAGTAGGAACTATGAAAAATGATAAGTCTGGGTTTACAAAATCGTTATTGAGGCACCCGAAAACACTACAATATTTTTTTGCCCTTTTTGAGGTCATGATACTCGTAATAATTAATATTATGGTGAGTTGACAAATGCGAGCGTAACTCGCGCGAGTCACGCGGCACAGCCCGTACTGCCGCCACCAAATTCCCCGATATATTATACCAGCGTGTGCGTGAAATCGCGTGCAGACACGGCGCGCGGCGCGCACGCACACATTCAAACCGAGAGCGGCACGTTTGTATGAAGATGTTTTACTGTCTGTCTACTGTGCCTGCACCCTCCTGATTGGAAGCCAACAGTCCACACCAATTAGCCACCAACGTTTACGAAATATTGAGCATAAAATTGATATTTTTAAAAATATAAAATCGCAGGAGGAATCTGAACTTTAAATTGGGTATTTTTAGCAATCACGTTTTTGGTTTATTTTTAAAATATTTTTATCAGCTTTCTACCTTGTAAATTGCAGAACGCTCCAAACAGTGGAGAAGTTTTAAAATCACGTCAATTGATCGCACCGTTTACCGTGAAAGATGGACCAACAGACGCACAAACAAACAGACAGACACAAACTACCCATTTATAATAATGTACGATTGCATCTCGCACATTTGCAAACGCAAGCATATGTGATTTGTGAATGCACTAAATTTAATTCGAGTTCGAATATTATTGTGTACACAACATTTTTATACAATAAATCAAGAATTCAAGCAAATTGTGTTTTCCTGTTTTTACAACTACAAGTCAAAGTTTACCAGACAAGATCTCGTACAATAATATTAATGTGTTGGAGTTTTGTCCCCTTAGTCATCCACGAATTATTCATCATTATTATTCAAGGGTTATATTGACAAATCCATGACATGCGACAAAAGTATTTAATAATGTTCATTGTTTTAACTTTTCACTCTTGAGGCGTGTTCTTTGTCATTATTATTTTATAATAACACCTTCGACCTTGACAAAAAGGTGTAATAAAATTAAATGTGTATTAGCTAATGAGTTTAAGTGAACATAAGACTTAGTGTAGGGTCTAAAGAAAGACCATTGAATGTTGACACATATCATTTGACATCATAGGGATGTTGAATAATCTAAGACACAAGAAACGAACTAGATACATAATTACGAAGAAATATCCACCAAAAAATGGTCGAGCCGCTTGACACATACGTAGGTCATAAATATAACATGTGCCAATGTTTTATTTATCATATAAAATTATTCATTAAAATTTTGGCCTTAAGAGGAGCGTCGGTGGCTCAGTGGTGTGGACTGTCGCCTTCCTACCGGGAGGGCTGAGGTTCAAATCCCGACACGTACCAATGTGTTTTCGAATTTTCGAAAATATATGTACGTTATTCGACGCTCTTACGGTGAAGGAAAACATCGTGAGGAAACCTTCATGTACGCCTGCGAAGAGATTCGAAGGTCGTGTGTGAAGTCGTCCAATCCGCACTGGGGCGTGGACGACTAAGGCCTAATCACCCTATACGGGTAGGCTCGTGCTCCTCGGTGGGGACGTTTAATGAGCTGATGATGAAGATAGTTTTAAAAGGGCACAGAATCAAAAACACGAGCATACTACAATAACATCATGGCATGTAGCGAGCGACGTGATTACGAATGAAAATTTTGCCCAAATGTCGGATGGGAAGAATTTTGGTGCGGACAGTTAGTTTCATCATCAGCTCATTAAACGTCCCCACCGAGGGGCACGAGCCTACCCGTATAGGGTGATTAGGCCTTAGTCGTCCACGCGGGCCAGTGCGGATTGGACGACTTCACACACAACCTTCGAATCTCTTCGCACGCGTGCATGAAGGTTTCCTCACGATGTTTTCCTTCACCGTAAGAGCGTCGGAACATAATATTTTTCGAAAATTCGAAAATACATTGGTACGTGTGGGATTTGAACCTCAGCCCTCCCGGTAGGAAGGCGACAGTCCACACCATTGAGCCACCGACGCACAGTTAGTTTATTGTTTAATTATTGAAAAATCTTTTTAAAATGACATGTTTTGCCAACCGTTTACACTCTCTTCTTCAAGGTCACCAGGTTCGTATCGCTCAGGGAATATTTCAGATGGTTACTAATACCACTGTTATGTTTTTCAAGCGTACGTTTGTCTTTGTCGCACGTCTTAAATTCATCAAGTTGGTATGAGAGAATATAATTTCAAAATATAGAAGCCAACTTTAAGTTCTAATGCTCACACTTTAATTTTTGGATTCTCTTACAAAGGAACTACTTACTCGTAGATGTAGACTTATATTATTAGTTGACAGCAATCGTTATGAGGCAAACGTTAACATGAAACAAGTTGTGAGTTGTCACAACAGGAAGTGTTAATATTATGGAAAACAATCGATATTACTCAACGAAAATTTTGCTTCTTGTAAAACGTTAGTACACGGACTTAGAAGTTGGAAGGTATCTTGACATTGAAACCGATTTGTGATAGAATAGAAATGAAATAAGAAAAGAAAGTGAAAAACCATTTAATGACTTTGTAGCAAACTATAAAAAATATTTAAAACAGAGGATACCCCGGTCCTCCGCTTTCCTCCACCAGTCTCAAACTTTTGCAAATCATTGGTCCGTATCAGACTGTAGGATGAGACCGGACCAATGTCGCTTAATCTTGATGATCCGGCGAAATACTTATATCGGTAACTATTTTATGCGTTAATATAAGAAAACTAATATACACAAATACATTTATTTTATAAAAATAAAATAAAATAAGATTTATTGCTCAGTAAAAACAACACAAATATTTAAAGTATAACATAAAGAACTAAAAACTTAAGCAAAAGGAACCAATCTCAGCATAAACTAGGCTCGGTAGCCCAGCACTGGTTTTCAGATTGGACCTTACAGTTGTTCGGCCGGTTGGTCATGATGACCTTTTTTTAGACGCTCTAAAAAAAGATTCAGCATTTTTAGAAGAGAAAATCTTTTGATGCTCAATCTAGCCCTATCTGGCCCTTTTTATACTTCTCAAAAAGCCCTTTCCTCAAAAAACTCAGGTGGCAGCACTGATAAACCTTAGTCGTCCACGCGGGCCAAGTGCGAGTTGACCGACGAACAACCCTTGAAAGTTTCCACTCTATGTTTTCTTTCACCATAATTCAGCAGTTGATATGTTAGGCTATATGAATAGCCGTTCGAGTTGTTTATTTCCCAAAGTTCAAGTAAACATAAACACTGTTGTCTGTGAACTTAGTTTTCTCAGAACTCATGTAAACACAGATTGCGTCATGCCGAAGTGGCTAACCGCACAGTCAAATTAAGCCGTTTCTGCGACAAAAGCCTTGACAATGATTTAATATGAAACACGGATGAGCGAAGTCTAATGTAAGTTCTTCGCATTGTTTTGCTTGTGTTTTTGCACTCGATAATTTATGTGGCATTTGATTTTGTTGACATGTATTTTTTTATGTATCAAGAGCAAACACGATTGGAGCTCGCCACGTGAAGAATGATCCTTTACGCTTTATTTGTTTGCGTTCTTACTTTTTGGACTGAGACCGATGTGGTCAGTTTTTATGAGGAGTATTTTCTAGGCATAGTGTAGGGGATCACTTAAATTTTTGACGAAATCTGTTTTTGTTATAAAATATTTAAAACCGTTTCAATCGTTTTTGAGAAAACTTAAATTAACAGGAAGCCATAATTTCGTCAAATGGGTACCAGCTTTCAATTAATGTTTTTTTTATTTTATTTCATTTTATTTATTATGTTTTACGGTCATAGCAATTGCACTAAAAAGGTCTATGTTAGGAATAGTCCATTTATGACATAGTTTATCGCTATAATACATATAGAACAAGCGTTAATTGCAAGTACTGGTGTAAGTACCTTTGGAATGTTCCAGCAAGGGGCAAAAGTTAAGTACACATGGACATTATATCAAGTCATAATTACAAGGATGTGTGGCTTCATTACTGTTATTTCCAAATACGTAGTAATGGCTGAATTGCATACAATATTGAATGGCTTGATATCGCATTTGATAGTGGCCCTGCCCTCGGTAAGCGGTTAAAGATCATCGAGGACAAAATAATATTTTAATTTATTTTGTTATGTAATATTTTAATTTATTGTGGCTCTATGGTGTGGACTGTTGCCCTTCTACCGGGAGGGCTGAGGTTCGATTCCCGCCACGTACCAATGTGTTTTCAAATTTTCGAAATTATATGTACGTTATCCGACGCTCATTCGGTGAAGGAAAACATCGTGAGGAAACCTGCGCACGCCTTCGAAGAGATCCAAAGGTTATGCGTGAAGTCGGTCAATCCGCACTGAGTCCACGTGGACGACTAAGGCCTATACACCCTATACTGGTGCCCCTCGGTGGGGACGTTCAATGATGATGAGGCTAAATTTCATACAATCTGGCTTGATATCCTATTTGATAGCGGCCCTGCCCTTTGGAGGCGCAGTTTTAAAGATCGTCGACAAAATAATATTTTAATTTATTTTGGTATGTAAGTTCCACTTGACCAAGTAACCTTGTGAGGAGTGATGGCAGGAGGCCTGATAGAATGACTTTAGTTCCGTGGAAAATGGGTCGTCCTTTAGTATGGGGTATTACTTGCGTTGAGACGTTAGCGCTATCTCATCTCCCACGTAGAAGCCGGTTCAGCAGCTGCCTCAGCTGGATTCAGTAAAATGCGTAAATATGCCTGACCAACAAAGTTTGTTTTGAACCTTTTGCTGTGGAAACGTTTGGACCGTGGGGACCATGTGTCGTGTATATCGGCATGTAGTGAAACGTATAGCCGAATATACAGGTGACAGGTGAGTAGGTGTCTTTTGAGGCATCGTTTAAGTTTGATCAAACAACGTGTGAATGTTGCCAGCTTTATGGATACGATGTCACAGACTAGGGAAAGCGATCTGGTGCTTAAGTAAATAATAACTATTATGAAGTATCATTCTACTTGCACTTGGCCGATTTTTATATTGGTATACATGACAATGATGCATGTACTGAGTTTGTTTTGAATTAGGGTATGCAATTCATTGCTTTTTCAATACTTTTTAAGCTTTATAAAATATTGAAAAAGCCGTTTTTTTTAAATGGCCTTATTCACTACTTTTCAATTTTCGTAATTCATTTTGCTATCTTATTTAACACGTAATTTCCTCTCTTCAAGTATTTATTCCAGAATTTGGTCATCACGTGTACAAAGCCCGAAAATTTAATCGCTAAGGAAAACTTATGATAATCATCCACGTAAATGCTTCACATCCTTGCTTCATTAGAAAACCATACTTGCATACTTACGTAAACTAGTTGCAATGATGCGACATTGCTCCAACAACGAAAGCCAATTCTCTTTAACCTATCGCAGTCCACAGCTGGGTATAGGTTCTCATCCTTTACATCAGATATCCCGGACGGACTCAGCTTTCTTTTCCAGCCTCCACCAGCGACCTTCCGCAAATCGTCGGTACATCGGGCGTACGACATAATATACGACCACAGACATCTTGTATTGGCATATCTATGCATACGACTAAATAACGCTAACTCTCCCTCAGGCCTGTGCCCCGTGGGCCTTTATAGGTTGATGATGGTGACCAAAGAACGGTGATGTTGATGGTACCTCAATCTTAACTCTTCCCAATTATACCTGGTTCAAATTTGAATGGCTTAGATGGGCAGTGAAAAGACACATTTTCATGGCCTAAGATCTAAAAGTCAGAATTGGCCAATGAAACTCAATAATTTTTTGAGCTAGTACTTTTTTTCAAATAAAATAAGGTATATTTTTGTTTTTTATTATATCAACAATAGTTTTAAACAACAAATAAACTATATAACATTAGAGAGCAGTAATCACAACAATGTCAAGCAGAAAAAAGCTTCTGAGAACATTGCAGTTCGCAACGGCGTTTAAAGAATATATTCCTATTTTTGTTTTGTATAAAAATGAATCTTGGAATCATTTACAATATCAAAATAATTTCGTATATTGTGATAACATCAGCAAGAAAAATCAGCCCAGATAGTACCTACTCAATTTATAAGGCCCACCGATGTACTAAAAAAAGTATTTGAGAAGCCTGGAAATGATTTTTTTTAACGAAAACACAGATTTATTTTTCAGAAATATTTTTGGGCTGCGGTATATGTTTTCAAAAGACATTTCGCCGAGTTACTGGTTACCTAAACACTATTTGTTTTTTCGTTACATCTTATGAACGCAAGTCAGATAAATATAAGCAGAATTGTGACTTGTCAGTTGTCATAACAAACTAGGTTGGGTTACGTTAGAACTGCGACATTAAGCACGAGCTGAGCGAGCAAAGCGAGCGTGTCAGAACCGAATGCTACTTATATGCTGATTCGTAGAAAAGTTCATCGCACTCGCGTTCATTCGATATGATGAAAAATTTATTTAGAGTGTTTCAGGTAACCAGTTAATTGTTGTAATATCTTTTTGAAATATGTACAGGATTCATTATCTTAGGCCTGTATTCTAGAATGAGACTCAAGCGTTTATATTTACCTAAAAAGTGTGAGAAAGGGATAGCGCTCTATACGATAAATAGCGCCGTCTCTTTCTAACTACATTTAAGTAAAGATCTACGAGTACGTTAGTCTCACCCTAGAAACGGGTTTTGTTTATTTTAATCTACGCCGTTGTTAATTCTTTGTGAGCTCCCTTATGGGTACTTTGTTGAACAGCTTGGCGATCTCGCCAACGATCTGGCTGACAGTCTTTTCAACTATCGGAGGCGCCACTTCTTGGAAGATCTCCCGCCAATTGGTGTTTGCGAACTCGTGGATTCCGTCAGCTGAAATTATATATTTTCAATTGCATTAGTTGTTGCCAGGTAAAATAAAATGTTCTAATGAGTACTTCGAGGATTTCTGGGTTTCTCTACCTGCTTATATGGACTATGGAACTAAACTGCCTAACTAGAAGCCTAACGGTTCTAAAAATGAAGTTGTTCAAGGTATTCATTTATTGCGCATGTTGGTTAGCAATAGTTCTTAATAATATTAGTACAGGTTCCTCAACATGACCCTGTCAGGGCATTGCATATTTAATATAGTTATTTAAACACTATTCGGTAAGAGCCTTTTGGCCACTTCAACGACAACCCAAGTACGACGGACCCTTAAAGTGCCTAAGCGCACGAAAGTTTATACTTTCCGGAGGTTGAACCTGAAACCTTGTCTTGTCAGAATATCAGCGCTACCGTGATAATACTTATTTGTCACGGCAGCCTATGCTGAGACCGGGCCCATTTGACCACATGTGTTTTTTTTTTAATGTTTAATACCTTTGTTCCTGCCTTTGTGTCATATTTTAATTGTAATATAGATGTAAATGTGTAACTGTGTGGTCAATAAATGTTTTTCTTTCTTTCTTTCTTTCAAACCCTTGAAATATGACCCCACGTCTCATATTTCAAGGGAAGTATTACACCATATGGGTCATAAAATGGTCATCATCATCATCATCATCAGCTCATTAAACGTCCCCACCGAGGGGCACGAGCCTACCCGTATAGGGTGATTAGGCCTTAGTCGTCCACGCGGGCCCAGTGCGGATTGGACGACTTCACACACAACCTTTGAATCTCTTCGCAGGCGTGCAGAGCATCGGTGGCTCAATGGTGGCCTGCACAAAATGCTGTCGCCTTCCTATCGGGAGGGCTGAGGTTCAAATCCCGACACGTACCAATGTGTTTTCGAATTTTCGAAAATATATGTACGTTATCCGACGCTCTTACGGTGAAGCAAAACATAAAATGTTATCTTAAATAAATCACTAACAGAGCTTCTTGTTCCCCTTGAACAGGTTCTGGAAGTGGAAATGTGCGCCGGTCTCCACCCTCGAGGTCTGACTCCAGTTGTCGATGGTCCAGAAGGAGTCGGCACCCTCGCGCCGCTCGCCGAAGTCGATCAGCACTCGGACCACCATATCCCCTGGAATGATAACAAGAATTGTAATTGTATGACTGAACTGAAGGTAAGACTGGAAATCAAAGCATAAATATTTACTAGGCGGAATACTCGATTTAGTATCGAGTCATCTAGGCAGGTACACCACGTGTCAGGTATCGTCCGTGAAATAAGAGTGTTTTGCTCTTCGGGTTGAGGATACTGTGGCTAGTATAATTACCGGGTATAAGAGACCTAGCATCTGTCATCTTGGGTGAAGGGCTCTGCCTTAATTTCCCATAACACTGCATCTGTCATGGTCAAGCGTATCACTTACCACCAGGTGAGCGAATTGACCATCCAAAGGATTGACCTGATGGTAAGTGACACCGCGTAGTATTAATTAGTTGTGTTAAAAAAATGTATCCCTTTTTTTCAACTTATAACAGTCCACTGCTGGAAGATGGGTCTCATCCTATTCTGTGCCAGATATACCGGTCCTCCGCTTTTCTAATCCAGCCTCGACTAGCGATCTTTAACAATGCGTAGAAACATCGGGCTGAAGGGTTTTCTATGCTACGCTTTTAAAATCTTTTATATAATAAACATCAATAAATATCGTGCTTTTTGGATCGCAGTTCGCCAGTGGCGAAATACTGGAAAGACATATGGAGCTATGGGATGTTAGGGTCCCCACCATAGAGATTTAGGATCCCCAGGCAATTTCACCTGCACGTGGTAATGATGCATTCTGCTAAAAGCGAACTCGTCGCACTAGACCTGTGCATGAACTGCAAACAAATAATCCCCTGGAGCAACATCTACACATTTATAGCACCAGCCTTTTGAGTTGCAGGGTCTTCTTAGAAGAGAAAGTCTTCTTAAAGAACAAAACAATAGCGAATGTTTCCACGAATCAAGAATATGAGTTTGTCTTAATACCAAAATATCTAAAGCAAATAAACCTTGAAGGAAATTCTCCAAAAAAGAACATGTTAAACATTGTAGTGAGCTTACGTATTTTGATGAGGTATTTTCCGTCTCCTTCAATAGGCATCACGAGGAGCCGGCCAGCAATGGTGTAGTCACCCTTCATTTCAATGGAACACTTCAGCACCAGCTCCATATGGTGTCCTTGACGTCTGAGGATACAAACAACAGAGAATTAAGTATGCTTTTTAGAAGCAGACCTCTATGGAAGTATTCCCAGTGGGATTAACAGTTTTATAGACGCAGTCATATACTTTATTATTTATATAACAAATATATTAGGTCTAAAATTCCGATGGTTTAACTATACTACATTTTACTAGTACGATATAGGCCCAGTCGCCAGTATTATGCAGGCCCAGCCTTAGTCGTCCCGCACTGGGCCCGCGTGGATGACTAAGTCTTAATCACCCTATACGGGTAGGCTCGTGCCCCTCGGTGGGGACGTTTAATGAGCTGATAATGATGATGATAATGTAAAGGGGATCAGCATTTGAAGTTAGTAATTAGTAGGTTGGTAAGTTCGTGCACAACGAACATGCTGAGGCAGTGCACGCTCTGTTTAAGATGTTATTTTCATCATCAGTTTTAATGCATACGGAAAATTTGGATTTCAAATAAATCCGTTAATAAAAAACAAACATTACGTGTATTAAAAATTCCTTGACAAGACAGCTATTCAAAGAATCCAACATATGTTTTAATACAACCGGTTACACGCATATATTCGATAAACTTGCGTATTAATAAAGTTCGTAGGCTCGTATATTATGATTTTAATTGCAAAACAAAATCGTGTAGACCAATATTTTACATGTGCCAGTACCAGTGTCGTGCACAGAGATTATGAGTAGGGTATGCAAAAGTGAGACACTAATTGCAAAAACAATAAATAATTTACATTTTTGACAAATTGAGTGCTGTTCATGACAGCAGTACGCCTCTGGTTCCAAATCTGTAGAGAAAATGGGTGAATAAGTGGGAATCATTTAAAATGTTGTCGATTTTCCGGGCTGTCTGGACGGACGGGGTATGCACTGCTTATTTGCATATATGGTGTGCACGCCACTGGCTGTGACTAATGTGACTGAGAGCGAGCAGGCTTGACCGGTTCGGATTTTATCTTTGTTGGAGATTTGGTGACATCATTTTAATTGGTCTTCTTTGGAGCATGGTACGCAATATTTAATCTCGTGTTGTATATGTCACCGGAAAATAATAAGCACCGCAAATTGATTAATTTTGCTAGGAAATTGATAAACTTTCGTAGGATTCTAAAGCAGACATAAAATGTATTATTTTACGCTTAAATTTTCGTAAATTAATAATTTGAAAAATTGTGGTAAAATCTGCGAAAATTTATAAATCTACTAGGCAATTAATAAAAAAGAAACAATTTTTTCAACTTTAAAAGTGTCTCTCGCACACACTATTTAATTTATAAGTAATTATATTAGAAACCACACTATCATCTTTAAAGACCTACATATGGATAACCAAGACGTGTGGGTACGAATTTTGAGTGGCAGTTCAGAATATATTTATTTCTTTTCAAGTTGCTTGTCAAAACCTTATAGCGGTCCACAAATTACATATATTTATAAAGTTTAATCTGTACAGTAAACATATTTTCGGAGGGAAAAGAGTGTCACATACGGACGGACAGACAAACATACAAACAGACATGACGGATATCTATAAGGGTTCAGTTTTTTACCCTCGCCTGCGAAAAGATTCAAAGAATGCGCGTGAAGTCGGCCAATCCGCACTAAGCCCGCGTAAACGACTATGACCTATACACCCGCGTACGGGTGGTCTCGTCCCCCTCGGTGCGCTGATGATGATACTTTCAAATCGTATTATTACGCTGGATGATGTATACTTTGACACAGTGGTAGCTTAATTAGACATTTAT
This sequence comes from Leucinodes orbonalis, assembly GCA_019425675.1. Taxonomy (NCBI): domain Eukaryota; kingdom Metazoa; phylum Arthropoda; class Insecta; order Lepidoptera; family Crambidae; genus Leucinodes; species Leucinodes orbonalis. The sequence goes on from PQWD01008014.1 coordinate 39,023, forward strand.
GAGAGCCATCTTTCAGCCTAAATTGAATGAATGATATCTTTGATTCTGATTGAAAAACATGATTCCGTGTTTCTGCTCCGGCGTTATTTTAGCTAAATTTACCGGAAATGTACTCCAAAGTCGTATAGTCCAAGATTAAAATGAATAACCAAACAAATATTTTTTTTTATATTTTGCCTATCGTTGTCCACTGCAGATATTTCAGAAAGAAATGCTTAAGCAAAAATATTTAATAATGGAGTAATTTAGGCACANATGTTAAAGCACGAAGAAATATTTAGCAGCCAGACTAAGTTGGACTAAGCTAAACTGAATGCTAAAGATAGGTTATTGTTGAGCGATGGTTACAGACAGACAGACCATTTTATGTCGCCACATTAGTTATTCAGGATAAACTAAGAATATGTGAGGTAGACTTTAACTTGGAGCATGATATATAAAACCCATATCCCCACGGAGTAATGTATTTAAAGTTTATCATTTCTTTATGACAAACCCACCTGGCAGGTAAATCAAATATCACGGATTATATAGGCCCTATGTACCTTTAAGGCTGAGAGCCATCTGCGCTCGCCACTTGCCCGGTGAAGCTGTAAAGGTCATCTGCGGCCAACAGCAGTAGTCAGTTCGAAAAAAAAAGCCCTATGTAGCTACAAGTAAAGTTACAATATAGATTCATATGGCATCATCAATCAACTTCCCCTAATAATTGTCTCTTTTACAGTTATTGACATCGTATAAAAGTTTGTCATTAACCTTTTCTGATACAAACTTGGTATGGAAACCAAGACGCGCATTTACTCATGACGATAACCACGATAACCTTATTTTGCTCCGTCTAAATATTCAGATACTGGCATAACATTTAATTGATGTTTCAGCGATCACCTCCCTCTTATCACTTCGACTCGATGACTCAAATATCGCAAAACAAACAATCGCTACCTTTGGCCCGGAACTTTATTTCCCTGGGATGTGTCATTTTGACAAGTATGACTTGTTCGGAATGTATTTATTTCAATAGGTACATAACACATGAACCCTGTACGGGCACAATAATGAAAATCATGACAAAATGCACATAGCCTTACACACTAATACTTTCAATCTATATTAATAATATAAACTTCGCTTTGGTTGGAGTTTCTATTGTTATGTCTCGTCTGATAGGTATTCTGCGGTGGTATAGTAGCTTTATTTAACAACATTGCTTTAATTTGTCCCGAAATTGCTGAAAGTTTTTTTCCTGTCTTATAATTAGTGGAATCTTATTGTATATTTGTATTGACTTATAATAAGGGCCAGTTTTATAAATTTCCATTTTTGGTTCTGGTAGTGCTAGCTGATTTTTAAATCTAGTATTCGTGCGATATTCATAGTACGAAGGATGTTTACGTACGAAAGTAGCCATTTCCAGTATGTATACAGACGTGAGGGTAAGCAATTTTAACTTGATGAAATGTGGTTTGCAGCTGTCTGTGAAATATTTTGCATTATACGTATGCATTTCTTTGGAATGACAAATAAGTCGTGGGCGTCTGTGCTATCACCCCAAATCACCCAAAATGGCTTTATTAGTTTATTCAGTCAGTTCTATTCATTTTTTTTCAAAACCAATTTAGACTTTTGATAAGATAGGTTAAATAAGACGATAAATACACATACCTGTTGTGTGACGAAGTGTTATCACTTATCATACAAGCTTTATCATCATCATCAGCTCGTTATACGTTCCCGCCGAGGGGCACAAGCCTACCCGTATAGGGTGATTAGGCCTTAGTCGTCCACGCGGGCCCAGTGCGGATTGGACGACTTCACACATAACCTTCGAATCTCTTCGCAGGCGTGCATGAAGGTTTCCTCACGATGTTTTCCTTCACCGTAAGAGCGTCGAATAACGTACATTATTTCGAAAATTCGAAAACACATTGGTACGTGTCGGGATTTGAACCTCAGCCCTCCCGGTAGGAAGGCGACAGTCCACACCATTGAGCCACCGACGCTCTATAATTATCACTAAACTGTAGACATCTCATAAAATGTAATTATACTCACTGATCTAAACGCCGATCACTGACAAAAGTAGACACTTCAGTAGGGCACGACATGGTAATCATTATAACTTACTTATTCATTACGGATGTATTTACCGGTCGTCATCTTTTATAACCGTGTTCGAAAAAAAATTGTACCGAAGAATGTCAACCAATTCTTTCTTTCTTTCATCATAACTCTACAATTGGGTATTTGACACCACTAATCGTTGACGCACTTTTTATGAACTGTCAAAAAGGAACGTTTCCATATATTTCGTATGAGATTACTGAAACGTGACGTCATTGCACGCTAACATCAATTGACCTAATATTTATCGGTTTCAGTGTATTTAAAAATACAATATTGCAAATAAACAAAAGTGATCAATGAAACGACATGTAAACTAAAGTGCACTTTTATGAAAATAAGGTTTGGTATTTTATTGCGAATGGTGGAGAATACCGAATTAGCTAGTCTCCTAAGTTATAGATATGAACTATGCATACAATATATTGCTGAGCGCACGAAACATGAGCTCATAAAATATTTTATTGACCACATAGTCAATATACATTGTATGCGGCCACTCTTTGGAACAATGATGGATGAAATATTTCTGCCATGACTGCGGCGACAATTCTTATCTCCGGCTGACGGCACACCGCATTCTTATATATAAACATCGGCAACAGTCCCACTCTATGAGCGAACAAGCTATACATTCGAAACAGTTCTAACTCTGCTAAAAGCTATAAAATAATCGTAATCCATTCAAACGTTACTAACAGGTGTAGATAATGGAAACTGCTATCTTCAGATTGCTAATGGAAATAATGTATCAATAAAAAACATTTTGATTTCATTAATTATTGTAAGAATCATGTCTCCAAAATGGAACAACAATGTCAATAACATTCGAGATCCGAGACGGTACACCTACCTATAATTACTACATGTGGAAAAATTCATGTAACAAATAACATACCAAAAAAAGCCATTTGAGCGGTTGTTTTTTATTTGGTCTTATAGCTGCAATAGACATAAAAGTATTTTAAAAATAATATAAAATCATCCACTTATTAAAGCTTAAAAGAAAAAGTGCAGAGAGCCAGCGACACACAGCAGATTCTATGCAATAGAATCCATTTTTCGATCTTACGATACGAAATGAAGAAACTAACTATTGGTGATATGACCATATGAACGTATATTTACGATTCAAATTATTTAACCTTATACACCTGCCGATAATGTGTGCAAGTGAGGACAGTATAAAACGTCCTTGGCAACTCCACGTGCACCGTCGACGCATTATTACCACGGTAAACTGTCTATATAATATAACATTTATTTACCGCCGCCGTAGTGTAGTGGGCACAAGGTTCAGCTGTCCCGCAGGTTCGAATCCCGCAAGTAAACATCGCTATGTGCGATTATTCCTAGTTCGGTTAAGACGTAGCAGGCTGAATCACTAAATTGTCCAAAAATAAAGATGATTCCGTGTTTCGGAGAGCACGTTAAGCCGTCGGTCCCGGCTTCTATCCTAGGAGGGCAGTCGTTAACACTCACCAACCCGCATTGGGCCCGCGCCCACTCTTCCCATAGCTATGCTAGACGGAAAAGCCTGTGCCCTGCAGTGGGCCGTTATAGGCTGATGGTGAAGAATATACTACCATGCCAACACCGACGATGCCTCGCCACCATTCTTTTTGCCTGAGAATATTCTAGAATGCATTTCCCACGGCGCTCGTCGCGTTCTATCGCACAATAGTACAATATGCCGGCCGAACGTGTCGAGGACAACGCAGCACGAAAATGACTAAACCTACTCAATTACCCACTAATAAAAGGTTTGCGAGACAATAGCAAACAGCGAGGAGCGCGTGAAGGTCTTGAAATAAAAAAATACAATTTTCAACGGCACCATTCATGGCATCACCAAAGTTATTCCCACGGAGATATTGTTAAATTCCAAATTATAGGACGTGACGTTGCTTGGTTATACGCCCATAGATAGTGTTACAAAACAGATTAATTTGTGCCTCCATAATATACATATAATATGATATCAAATCACATAACAAACAAGCAATAATCGCCCTTAATTCAAAAAACAATTTGCCCTTTCATAACTCAGAAAATGCCCGCATCAGTCGATTTGTTGATGACAGTCTAAAATACGTGTGTAAAAAGACCCAGGAATTGCTTATGTTATTTGCGCAAGTAATAATAAATTGGAGCGTGAAGGCAATAAATAATGTATCGAGTAGGCTTCGTCGCCTTGAAACAATACAATTAATGAGCTATTGAACAATGTGGCCAGCGAAGTCTGTGGGTGCTGCTTGCACAACGAGTGCCCATGTCGGGTCACGCGACGGCGCCGCCTTCCTACGGGCTCCCTACATACATGGGTACTTCTAATGCTTTACCATACAACTATTAGCTGTACCTATGTTAGAAATACAACTTATAGCTGTGTGTTAGAAATCTGGCTAACTGACTGTGATCTATCAACGCACAGCCCAAACCACTAGACGGATGGTATAACGTAGGCATCCGCTAAGAAAAGATTTTGATTAATTCTTCCTCCTATGGGATAAAATAGGGGATGAATTTGAAATTAATCAATTATAAACCGATTGGGCTGAGACTTTACATGCATAAAGCTACTATGACGTAAGCATCTCTTCAGAAAAGGGTTTTGATAAAATCCACCCGTAAGTGGATAATACAGGGGATGAAAAATAATACTTGTTTACGCGAGCGAAGCCATGGCAAAAGCTAGTACACATATATTTTTTACTTTAAACTTTCCTTAATCTAGTCGTCACACAGCACAATGCAAAATTATTTAATCATACGTTGATAACGGTATCAAGTCTGTGGAATTGCAAATAACGAAATACATTAAAATTTACAAACAAAGACTCTTTGTATGAAGCCACCAGAAAAACAATCGCCATATTATTCGGTTTGATGAAACGAATAGGTACAATAACGTCATATTTTGTTCATGACTAGTCCCACCGCGATATTTTATCATGCAGTTTTATAAGTATGAAATTCAGAACTTGTAACTTCCAAGTTGGGCCTTTATCTGTTGATCTGAATTGTTATCGGACGTCTACCGATCTGCTTGCTGGAAGCAATGTAAAAAATATCCTACTTATCTGTAATAAAATGTATGTCTTTACAAATTTACAATATCAGAGTCAAACCGCATCAGGTTTTCTATTCATATTTTCTGTTTTAATCACGCACATAAGTCTATAATCCGCAGTCGATCCGACCATAAACGAGCGTTCAATAAACAAATTAAATCCAAGGGACACTACAATTGCAACTATTCCAATAATGTCCGGATGTCGAGTGTACGTCAAGCCGGCAAATTACATACAAATGCGCTTATTCATTGCAATTGTCACGTGTGCAGCGTGAAGCAGAGGGCCCATTATGCAATGCACTTGTAGTAAACACGATGGGGAGTAAATACGGCATTTCATCATCATCAGCTCATTAAACGTCCCCACCGAAAGGCACGAGCCTACCCATATAGGGTGTATAGGCCTAAGCCATCAACGCTGGCCCAGTGCGGGTTGGACGACTTCACGCACAACCTTTGAATTTCAAAAATCAATTTGGCAAATTTAATTTGCCTACGCAGGCGTGCGCAGGTTTCCTCATGATGTTTTCCTTCACCGTAGGAGTGTCGGATAACGTACATATATTTTCGAAAATTCGAAAACACATTGGTACGTGGCGGTATTTGAACCTCAGCCCTCCTGGTAGGAAGGCAACAGTCCACACCATTGAGCCACACTCTAAATACGGCGTTTAATCATACAATACGAAACCTCAGCACAAGGCTCCGATGCGCGCCAGGAAATTAGGTCACGACCCGTGACCTAGCCTGGACTAGGACTGGGTTTAGGGCCATCGATCAAACCCTCTTGTCTGACCTACTAACCACGGGCCGTTCATCGCACGTTTATTGGTATTATTACAATTTTACAAGAGATTCGGATTTTACTCGTCAATAGCCGTGGTATCTTTAACTTAATCTGATCAAATATTGATCGTTGATCAAATACCTATATAACTGACAACAAATTATTTTCTTAAATGGTAATTAATGAGGGCACCAAGTAGGACGCAAGACGCTCACTAGCTTTAGGAAATAACAATGTGACTAGCTTAAAAGGGTAGCAGAACAACCCTAATGCATTCAAGACCCGATTTGAGTACATCAGGTTACTGGTCCAATATCGGCGCGCGGACAAATGTCAACAAAACAATTCGAGGGCAAGTCAGGTAGGCGCACAGACAGGCTTCAGTTGGAGCGATTCTGGACCTTATCTCACTTTTATTTAAGCATCATGTCAAAACAACATGAGGCTAGCGGTGGTACTAGACGTACCGTACTCAAAGCCTTACTAGACAGGATAGGCGCTCGGGGTTAAACTATTATGGCATACCTACGTGGGTATCATAGTAGTGAGAAATATATTTAATACGTCTGCTGATAGTAAATGGTTTTCGAAGCGATCTGTTAAATTCCTTTGCAAAGGTAATGCTTCGTTTGACAACGTTCTCCATCGTTTATTAGTATCAGGTTTAGTTTCAATACTCCATGCGAGCATCCCGTGGTGTGGCGTCTTGTATTCTTAAAAGTTTTGTATTTTATTATATCAAGGCCATGTTTTGGAAACTTCAGTTTATCATGTCTCGATACCGCGTGATAATCTTCATGCCCGTTAAAAAATCCAAAACACAAAAACGATATAAAACATTGTAATCAAGACTTTCATATTTCCACCAATGTCTATGACTATAACATTTTTAAGGATCTCAGCTGGCGCCAAATGCACGGTTCCTACATATGGCAGATAAAAAAAGGTACTGATGCTCAAATTGGTATTGGATGTACAGAGGTACCTGGGTAGGGGGATGATAATTTGATGATTGCAAATTGGATAATAAGTAAGAGCATTGCACTATGAAGACTATCTACAAGGAGAGCGCGCTGGAGTCGGCTAATAATAGCACACAATTTAAGTGACCTCTCCAATCTACTACAAAACCTGTACCAACACTTACAAAAGACGGAAAATTATGAATTGCTGTTTGCTATTCATTGATTATATCATTAGACCCAAATCGTTTTCTAATTGTTAAAAATTTCCAATTGCGGTACAAACCCACTTGGAAACTCGAAATGTTGAATGAACACGAACTAGATCCTGTTACTTTGTGTTGCACCAGTGTTTAGCCAGTGACAATGTTAGAACATCCGAGTAGACGCCCGTCAGGACGGCAACAAGCAGCACCAGTGCGGAAACCGGCTCACTAATTGCGAAACAATCCACTTGATACAATTACCAACAGTTTGCTTTCAACTGCTCGTGTGGGGCGGTGTCTGGTGAATTAGTAGCTGGTGTTAAACAAAGAAATCACATCGAGTCCATCAAGGCTTTGTGAGTAATTAGTGAGTGCATTAACCCCGAACAACATGGGGTGGCGTGCGGTGCATGCGCGCCGGCGGTCGGACCCCGAGTGCGGCCGCACCGGGCCGTGACGTCACGCGCGCGTAATTATTCCATTGAGCCGAGCGGCGCCGAGTACACCCGAGCGGCGCCGAGTGTGCGCCCCTGCGCCGCCGGAGCCAACCAGTGCCCACTGATATCTTTTCTAGTACGCGGCCGACTGTATGCGAACGCGGTCACAGCGACGCTCTCCGCTCGTCGCCCACCAATAAACACAAACGCGATTAAACCTGCCGTCCGTTTACTAGTGCCAGTGTGGACGCCAGTTCCCTAAACTCCCCGACGAACGCCCCTTTCTACTATCCCGTTACGCGTGTGGTGTAAAGTGCAGTGTGTGTGCGGTCCGTTTTCCATTTCGACCTCGTTCGAGTGCTTGTGATTTGACTGGACGCGGGGCCGGCTGGCTTTCTAACGGGCGCATAGGACGAGCGGCGGAATCGATGAGCGGCCGTTCAGCCACAATGACAGCTCGCCCATTGATCGGGTGAGTGGGAAACGCGTATGTAGCCGAAGCTCGTGTGCGTAAACACGGCGCGCGTGGGGCGCCGGGCCCCGGCCGCGAGGGGCGCGCGCCCCGCGGTCTTTGAACCGACTCCCCGCATCTATTGATACCGCGCACTTTGTTTGTACACAAACTGAAAATTCTAGAAATACCAGTGACATTCCGATATCACGGAGCGAAACCGGATTGTAGCGCACGACTCGCTACACAACTTGGCTGATTACGCATTATTTAGTACGTTATACGGGTGGCTCATCGTGAACTAATTTACGTAAGAATATTGGTAACATTCCATGTTTTAGTGAAACTAAATATTTACGTAAGCTCGTTAGCTGAGTGGTAATCACATTAGGAAGTTCCTAACGATACAATTAGCATTACAACATTCCATCTAATGAGATCGACGCTATTATAAGCTAGAAAATGTCGCCGCAGCGACAAACACAAAACCGCACGTCCATCGACGTGAGCGTACGTTGCGAGCGCGCCTAACATAATCCGTTTTCACATTCCAGGTTCGATTCAGGCGAATGGTGATTGGATGACGATCTCGGCTCGGTCGCCGAGCAAGGAGCCATCGCCGCCGAAGCAGATCGAGCTCGCGGAGCCGCTGGTGGAGTCGGTGCGCGTGTACCTGGCCGAGGAGCGGCCGCCCAAGCTCGCGGTCGCAGCGCCCGCCCCGCCGCCGCCCGCCCCGTGCGATGTGGACATAGCGTCGCAGACGGCGCGCGAGGACATCAAGGGCATCAACTTCGAGCGGCTGCGGCGGAATGACGTGAACAACAACGCGTCCGTCGGGCGCAGCAGCGGCGGCATGCCGAGCCAGGCCGAGCTGCTGCAGCGGCAGCCGCTGCTGGCGCGCGCGCACAAGGCCGCGCCGCCGCCGCCCGCGCTCTCCGACTCCGACCCCGACGCGCCGCACTCGCCGCACTCGCCGCACTCGCCGCAGCGCGCCCTCGCCGCAGACTTCGTCGTCGAGATCCCGCCGGGCGCCGTGCGCGACGACCGATACCCCAAGGAGATATGGAAGACCATCGTCTCCTTCTTCTTCCTGTTCGTGTGCGTGTGCATCAACATGATGTCGCTGTCGCTGGTGCACGAGCGGCTGCCCGACCGGAACACCACGGAGCCGCTGCCCGACATCGTGCTGGACAACGTCGCCGCCCGGGACTGGGGCCTCGCCGTCTCCGAGTACCTCATCATGATCTCCACCACGGTCGCCATGCTCGTGGTCGTCTTCCACAAGCACCGCTTCATCGTGGCGCGCCGCCTGTTCTTCATCATCGGGCTGCTGTACCTGTACCGCTCGGTCACCATGTTCGTGACCGTGCTGCCCGTCTCGAGCACCACCTACTACTGCAGCCCGAAGAGCAACAACACCACGCCCCTGCTGGTGATAAAGCGAATGTTCTACCTGATATCCGGCTTCGGGCTGTCGATAAACGGCAAGCACACGTACTGCGGCGACTACATCTACTCGGGGCACACCATGGTGCTCGTGCTGAGCTACCTGATCGTGGCGGAGTACTCGCCGAAGAAGCTGTGGCCGATGCACTGGGCGATGTGGGCGTCGGCGCTGCTGGGCGTGTCGTTCGTGCTGGTGGCGCACGGGCACTACACGGTGGACGTGGTGATCGCGTACTACGTGACGACGCGGCTGTTCTGGACGTTCCACTCGCTGCTGGTGACGCCGCACCGCAGCGGCAACGGGTACAACACGTACATGGTGCAGCGCGAGTGGTGGTACTGGGCGTTCGCGTACCTGGAGCGCAACGTGCGGGGCCCGGTGCCGCGGCGGTACGAGTGGCCGCTGCCGTGGCCGCGCGCCAAGCTCTTCAGCCGCCTGAGCTAGTGGCGCGCGTCCCGCCCGCCCCCGCCCCCGCCCCCGCCCCCGCCCCGCCGCGTCTGACCTCACCTTCTGCGAGTGCCGCTTCAGCACCTGCAGCTCCTTGGGGCTGGTGCGCGTGCAGATCGCCAGCGTGAGCGTGTACTCGAACTGGTGCACGATCAGGTTCAGGTACACCGTCTCCTCCCAGTCGATCTCGGGGTCGCCGATCGGCAGCTTCTTCGAGTCCTTGCGGAACACCTCCACGTCCGTCTGCGGACAGAGCGCGTGAGGGAGCGGGTGGCGTGGCCGAGGGCGCCGGAGCCCTCTTGTGATGTGATATATTACATATACTGTAGTGAGTGCGTGAGCGACCCGATGCGAACTGTGCTAGGTCGACCTCGCCTATGCTTTTATTGTTGAATAGAACTGTAAGATTTTCGTTTAACAATGAACAATAACGATAATGAATTACTGTCTACTGTTGATGGACTTTTGTTTTTTTTTGTAAATTGTATATTTTATAAGTGGTTATTGAGATACGAGTCTAAGAACATACTATTTATTAGCGAATGTACTGTGATTAGTGTGTGTACGCGGCGAGGGCGCCCGTACATTACTTATTGTCATACCAGCCTATTGTAAGAAATAATATTTTTATATTGTTTAAAATAAAGTACCTACCTAACTGTTGTTAATGCAATCTTTTTGTATTACCAAAGATTTGTCAAAATAGATTTTCGTAACACTCATCCAAATGGTGCTAAACTAGACATTATATGAATCTTTCATAATCTAAATTAGGTACCTACTTAGGCACCAACAGAACTGCGGGACAGCATTCCCAGTTCTGGTAGTCACAAACCGCGTGTTCCCTGTCTATGTAGTTGTAGGACATAAGGCTACAAGGAAACGCACAACACATTTTGTTCACCAAACGTGATACTTGGATGCAAACAAGTTCAACGTTCACATGCCATCCCTATTCATTACCAACTATACATAAGTGTTATAAAAGTATTTGGTATTAGGATAAAGCTAAATGGAATTTGTAAATTATTGTAATGATTTATAACATGACCGAGTAAGTTTTTAACAGATTTCTCTATTTTCGCATACAATACATTTTTAATACATACCTACTGGCAAAATTTTGATGAATCATTCGAGTTTAAACAACTTCCAAAGTATTACTATCTCGTTTGAGATAAGATAAACTGACAATTTTGAGCGACGAGATACTGGCAGCCGCTTATCGGCTCGTTGGCGGATCATTTGCGCATTACTTGAAATTTTAGCTCGATGCAATATAATGCCAACTAAATATTATTCAATACAAACTGATACACTAATTTCATAATCTTTAAATACAGTTCACACAATATGATAAATATTTACACTACAGTAAAGGATCCTTAATCAGTTCTTTTACATAAGTGAGTACAGACGAATTTAAACTGTCCAAAAAATCTATTCAGCGCCAACCTGGATGAACTTATATAATTTATTATTCTATTAGATCTTTAATAATGCAAACCTTTGCCACATTTCTATCATTTATAAGCTTCGTTTATACAGTAGCGAATTGGTGATGTTAATTGATATGTTTAATATTTATTGTACTTACCTCGTACTTGGGCAAATACCGCGATGAGCCCTTGACGTGTCTCTTGCGCACGAAGAACAGCAGGTCATCACAGTCGATGGCCTGCTCCTCTTGGAACAGGAAATGCCTCACGAACAGATCTGTCCAGTAGGTGGTCCCTTGCAGCACCACAAAACCACTCTCTGCGAAACATATTGTATTTAACATTACTTTGTTCTTAACATCAATAATAACTTACCTTTGAGTCTGCAGTGTGAACTATATTTATAGTTTTGCATAAACATTCCTTTCAAACCATGAAAATAACTACAAGTGCCTTTAGAATAAGTAACACCCATGCGGCTTGTCATACAAGCTCAGGCGAAATATTTCACTGCTATATTCGGTTAACAATTATTTTATTTTGAATTGTGAATAACCTTTAGCATGTAATGTAAGGTCAAGATCAAACTGAGAACAATTGTGTATAATATTATGAAGTACATATACTTTCAAACAATATTCCTAAATGATATGTATTTGAGAGTCTAGTATAAAGGTATTTTATTTCTGCAACTATTGAAGCACCTATCAATACGGTAAAGAATGTGTAAGAAGTGAGAGGTGCAGCGATTCCAAATGGCGATCACCAGGATCATTGGAGTCGCGTGCCGTTGAGGTACCCATGATCTGTGCGTCAGGCTGTAAATTAGCTTACGTGTGTAAATGTTGCCTTATCGTTTAGGATGTCGCCTAAATATCATTGTAAAGTATTTAATGTAGATATCAAGTCATTTACAAACTGGCCTCGAAGCATTCATCAAACACACAAACTGAATATAATAAAATCATGTAGCATAGTCTTATCACGTTTTCTATGTACATTTTTATAAGATATTTCAAAGAAGCATTCATAATTTTGATATGTGTACTCGAGACCCCACGAGGCTTCCAGTAGCCAAAATGTATAATCTTAGATGGTGTTTGGTAAATTGTTAATACATATGGAACTTTTCTATTTAATTATATCAGGTAACTAAAGTATTGCAACGACATCTGTCTGTGTGTCATAGATAGATACTTGCATCTATTAAAAACCTTTTGCTTAAGATAAATAAAATTAAGAATAGTATTTGTGACTACAAAACATAACAAATTCACGGCTGTGACAGAACCACTCTGTCTGTTTTCAGAATGTACCTTTTTGTTGTTTCTCTGCTGCAACTTGTGCACACAATCAATTAAATATTGCTCAAATGCTAGAAATACATTATTTTTTTTACTTGCAAAAACCATGCTATTATCTACTTTTTTTAAATTGGAATGAATTTTTAAATAGGCATTTCTGATATATATCTTAGGGAAGTTATCAATTAATTTGAATTATAGATATTATTTTAAAGTAATGAATTTTATGTGTTTACAAATCATTTATGTACATTGACAAAATTATATTGTTTTCATAAAAAATAATCATTATTGCTTATCTTCAATATCGAACCTGTTTCTAACGAAAACTAATATATTGTATGAGGCTCTAAGAGTTCAAATGAATTATATATATATTTGTGTTACATTCCTACTTTGTCTGTTGGAGTAGTGTGAGCTGGTGAAGGCCGCACGCTAATAACTGTTTAAACCAATGCTGTTGTAAAATTAAAGGTTAAATAAATGTGTTTTTGATAGTGAACTGGTTTTACTCCCCGCATCCGGCGCAGGTGCAGCCGCGCTAGTGACGCGACGACGTGTGACGTGAAACTCTATATGCCTTGTATGAAACTTATGACAAATGTTACAATAAATGTTGTTCCGTCACCCGGACTACAGCTACAAAAGGGTTTTGATAGTTATTTACTTTTATAATCTGAATTTTTGTTACCTATAAGTTGTCCTAGTTTGATCAACCGAATTATAGAAACATGACCTTTTCTATGGGAAAGAAAAAGTATCAGTGAAAACCTTGGAGTAAGTTAAAAAACAGCTGACAAATCAAAGAGTACTAGCTTATAAAACCAACAAATGGCAAATTTCATACAAGAAACATTTATTTGACGACCCATGTGGTGTAACGGTTGAAAAGTCAGCTGCCATGGGTTCGATCCCCAGGGGGCACAAGAATTCTAGGAAATCGGAATATATATTAAACTGTGAAGAATCTGGCAATACAATCAGTAAAGCTTCACATGGACATGTAAATAACCGTCGTACGCAGTGACCGACGGCCCGACGGCCTTTCGGACCTACGGACGGAAATACAAGTTGATGTTACATTTGCCTTGCCCATTTCCACTTCAGTGGTTGTCCACGAGTGTCTACGCCTTTGTACCTCCTCATTGCTGATTGGACTAATGGTTAGGAAAGAGTTATTGTAAAAAAATCACTGCAGTGTGCAGGCATTACAGGCAGACACAGCATAATACCACCACCATCATCTACCCCAATAAGTAAATAATAAAATAATATTTGCTTACAATAACATAAATTAGGTACTTCCTATGTGTACGCCGCATGACTAATATGAATAGTAAACAACCGTGAGTCAAGCTGTACTGTACTGAACAGCTCTCACAGTCCAAAAAGGATAAAAGGCGGAGACGTAATTTCGCGACTATTTACAAGCTTTCCTGGAATACACAGAATCATGGGCAACTTGCAGAACAACAGGTGAGAGTCACACAATAACAGAGTTGGGGTTTGTAATAAGTTCAAAGCTGTCATGCCGCTTGAGCGTCGGTGGCTCATTGGTGTGGACTGTGCCTTCCAATCTAGACGGTGCAGGTTCAACTCCCGTACGTACAAACGGATTTACGAATTTTCGAAATTATATACAGTACGTTTATCCGACGCTCTTACGGTAAAGGAAAACATCGTAAGGAAACCTGCGCACGCCTACGAAGAGATTCTAAGGTTGTGCGTGAAGTCGGTCAATCCACACTAAGCCCGCGTGGACGACTGCTGCCTATACACTCTTTACAGGTAGGCTCTTGCCCTGGTGAGAACGTATAATGAGCTGATGTGATGATGATGATGTCATACCACTTCGCCCTATTTTGGATGTCTAGTTTCTCTCTTCAACCTATTGCAGTCCACTGCTTGACTAGGTCCCCCCATCCTGTGCTAGATATCGCAGTCCAACACTTTCCTCATCTATCCTCACCAACCACCTTTCGCAAGTCGTTAGTCCATCGATCTGGGGGGCTTCCTACACTACGCTAGTGCTAGCAAAGGCCAAAATACCAGTTTAAAACTGGATTTCTTGCCGGTTTCGAGAATGCCTATGCCTTGAATAGCAGGGCCAAAGTCGAAATTAAAAGCCAAAACAATAGACACAATCCCAAAAAACAAAGTTAAGTATCTAGTAATATAGTCATATTGAGATTTAAGTGATAGAATAAACTAATACAATAGCCATACAGGTGTATGAAAAAGTTTGTTTAGCCCAACATCAATGTATGAGAGTAGAGTTAATGCAGTAGTTATAAAAGCATTGAGAAATTTTGCTTGAATTAGAATAGTAAAGTTTGAAATTAAGTAATGAGATAATGTTGTTATGAAAAGTGATGCAAAGTGTGTTAATTTTCAAGAGGTGTTCAAGAGAAATGATGCACATATGAGAACTAGAAAAATCTTATAGTGAAATATCCACATTCTAGCACTGAAACATTTTTAATTACAAGTAAGATACCAATTGATCTGGAATGATTTTATTTGGCAAATGTAAATAAAGATGTAATCAAAACAACTCAACTTTCCAATGGAACAAGGTCTGAAACTACAATAAGGCATGATTTTAATTTTTCAATATTGCCATCCACCCATAAATTATTTATTTTAATATAATAAAGAGAAAATTGTATTTATTTCTTTTTGTACATTAATTTAAGAATAAGAATAAGAATATTTAAGAATATAAATTAGGTTAGGTATTCTTGTACATTAATTTCTGGAAACAAATGCTTATTATATGATGAAGATGCTTTATTAAGTACTTCATTTAAAAATGTATGTTTTTATGAATAAATAAGTATACACTGACATTCACACAGCACCATCTAGTGCCAAACTAAATATGGGTAATAACACCAGATAAAAATACTTGTACATATTTTTTTGTAAATATACACATATTATACACAGAAAGCACATAGACCAATACAGACATGTTCATGCACACAAATTGTCCAGGGATTGAACCTGAACCTATTGGCATAAGAGCTGACATATTAACTTCTAATAGGTGTACTAAGTAATTGTATTTAGACAGGAATGATAATATAATCTAATTTTATTATATTTGACTCATATACATTACATTTGCCTTGATAAGATGCGCTATCACACACAAAAAAAAGGAAACAAATAAGGCACAAGAAATAATACTATATCACTACTTCTATTTAAATGATGTCTGTGTTTGCCACTTGCCCAGGAAACCTGTGAAGGGCATAAGTTGGAACTTACAAAAAATTGAACACATATAGTACAGTTTTACCCTGTGCTTGTTATCCAAAAGTAATAAGATGTAAGGTTGATTTTAGCACTACAAGGTGCTGGTATGGGAGAGGCTGGAGGAGAGCCCAGCTCATTCCCTAGAGCTCATTCTTTTTTAATAAATGGTTAGGTGTTTTCTTTACTTATGTCTTGATATCTTTAGTTTGAATTGTTTGTCAAAAAAATTGTTTGTAAATGAACATGAAAACTTAGAGATAAAATGATACAGCATTAATGCTATAGCTTGCCATCATCTATTTTAAGTCAAGTGCTACTTTTGTTATTTTGTCATACATTATGTCATGTTTATACTGATTCTTAATACAAATAAATGTGTAAACATTAAAAAGCATGTGATTTATGAAAACTTTGATTTCCTATGTTTTCTGCCGTACTTACCATCTTTCATCAACTGTCGCATCTCCTTGGTTCTTTGAAAATTGATTTCTTCTAGCAATTGCTCCAGCATCGTTGCGCTCTTCAGGTACGTCGTAGACCCACCCAAAGACATGGTTCAGGCGAAAACAAGCCTTTGTTTTACTTAAATAAACACTCCTGAGTAGTAACAACACATTCAGCTCTCGGCTTTGGACTCCCAAATCTGTATTTAATCTCTCACTGTCCATGTTACCCAACTAGGGCCGTGAATTTTGATTTTAGATACAGAACACTTGCATTATTTTCATTTAGAAAATACACCATTTTCACAAAATTACGCAGAGAAAAGGTTTAAAATTATACAATTTGAATGACTGAGGTGCAGTTGTAGCATTTTTTATTGACTTATTATTTTGTAAAAATAGATATGGTTAAAGTCTTGACAAGGAAATGCTGTGAAAACAGCCAACCAAAACATCGGAAAAGTAAAAGAAAAGCCAAAGAAAACAGTGTTCCGATTCAGTATACTACAACTTTCTATACCATTAATATATAGAGCTTGCAAGTATGAATTATTATGAACTTAACTGTTTCGTAAATGTAACAAGTTCAAGATTTATTTTATAAAACTAGGTAATAGATGATACAGCATAGTATTAATAGTAAATAGAAGAAATCATATGTATACCATTCGGACTATTACAAAATATCTGTCAGTTTGACATT
>PQWD01008015.1:0-27462 GCA_019425675.1 Leucinodes orbonalis
AGCGCGCGCCACCCTAATCTCTGGTGCGTAGGGTACGCAACAAAATTATGAAAGGGTAAATAAAACAGAAAGTTACACAGTCATAAATTTGATTTATAGAGATTAAAAAGGCGCTTTAGAAACGGTCGAACGAAAATTTTCGGTGGGACGAATCGGGAGATGGGTGTAGCGTCAGCAGAAATTGTTGGGTTGTTTTTGCTTATGAATTTGTACGAAGTCGGACTGAAGGGTATACTTATTAAGAAATTTAATATTTGGACTTGCCTTTTATATAATAAGTTTATAGAAATTGTGACTTGTGGTCTAATACCATTAGTTGCATAGCACTATAATTTAAAGAGATTTTCTGAAATTAGAGGATTCACATTGTTTTACACTTATCAATGTAATATAAAATGAAAATTATATCATGCTTCCTGGAGGATGCAGGTTCAAATCCCGCCACGTACCATACCATCGTGAGGATACCAGCGCGTGCTAGAAGTGATTCAAAGATTGTGCGTGAAGTCAGCCAATCCGCACTGCGCCCGCGTGGACGACTAAGGCCTGTACACCCTTTACGGGGAGGCCCTCGTCCCCTCGGCAGGGACGTGCTATGATGAGGAACAACGTTGTTCAGATGATTTTATGTTTTGCTACGAAAGGAAGTGTCTAGAGTTATTTTTTTTAATAGGGGACTCTCTCTTTGTGTTTCATTCTAATGATATCAAATCCAAAATAATTTTAAAAGCTGACAAAGCATCAGCGGCTAACAGAAATAGAAGCTCTATTTCAGAATCGAAGAACTTAAAGATCAAACTACTAAAACTATCATCATCAGCTCATTTATGTTCCCACCGAAGGGCACCAGCCTAACCGTAAAGGGTGTATAGGCCTAGTATCTACGTAGGCTCAGTGCGGATTGGCCACTTTATGCACAACCTTGAATATTTCGTGGGCGTGCGCAGTTTCCTCACGATATTTTCCTTCACCGTAAGAGCGTTGGATAACGTACATATGATTTCGAAAATACATTGGTACGTGGAGGGATTTGAACCTGCATCCAGTTCGGAAGGCAACAGTCCACACTAATGAGCCACCGACACTCGACTACTAAAACTGAAACGTGTTAAATACAATTTGGTGTTCTTATTAAATCTTCTTTCGGACAAAACAATGACAATTTAAGGAGCACTCACCAAATGATAGATTACCAATTTATTAGCACACTTTATTTGTTGTGCTGTCTGTACCATGTCAGCGCGGTGTCGATGTTCCGCGTCAGGGGGTGTCGTAAGAAAATTTACAGGCGCGCCGTATTTCACCTCGCTTTTTCTGTTAATCTACCCTCTTAATGCGTCGCTTTGTTTACCTGCTGACCCTACTGATACGTTGCCGCTACTGATAATGCTCTTTGTTCTGTGAATATTTTGTGTAAATAAGGTGTTATTTAACTATGAATCTTTAAGATCTTTATGTAATAGTAAGACTTAAATAATGTAATAAACTAAATGTAAGAGTTATTGTACTATTATTATATAATATAAAATAGACAGAGAGAGTATTTTTTCATATTTTATTATTCATTGTAATGTAAATATTTTCTATTTTAAATCTGACTGTTATCCCATTCTCTTTAACCAATTCTTTTGCCCAATGCGCGGAGCACTAACTAATATTATAATAATTAATTTACAAAATAATCTTAAACTAAAAGAGTAGAGTCTGTAGATGTAATTTTATTATAAAAAAAAACTATGAAGCTTTTTATAATCGGCTGTCTGTCCGTCTGTATGTCACACCCTTTTTTCGAAATATAAGCACTATACTATTCAATTAGTAGTATATGTATTGTGTGACCCACTATATGGTTTTGACAAGAAACTTATTTTTTTAAATATATTTTGGGGTTCCCAGTACCTACATTTAATACATCAATTTTTTTTTCATCGTACCCCCACGTGTGGGATATCATCTAGAAAAATGACATAGAGGCCTAAATATTTTTTTTATAAATTGAATACAATAGTTTGCGCGAGAGACACTTCCAAACATACACACAAAAATACAAAACTTAAACTCAGAATATTTTATTCAAATCAATCATCAAATGACACTTTTGGATAGTCAGCAAGTTATTTTTAGTGAATCTACCACCGGTTCGTAGGGTTATTATCTAAATCAAACATTTCCTCTTAAAAATATTATCGTAGATATGGCAAATTGTTTGTCTGTCATATCTAAATGGTCAGTTGAAATTATTCGCAACATCAATGGCATTGACGTCGAATCTATGAGGCCCTATCACACCGTTGTGTCGAGATAAATCACTTATTCGTAATCCGAGAGCCGGCCGTATAAAAGTCTTATGGATTAGATACTTTAACATTTTTTTTAATATTGTCAAAGGTGCATCCTTTCGATGTGGTCGTGAATGAATTGAGCTTGTCGACCTTTAAAAACTCAATTCTACTCTTTTTTTTCATGGATCTTATGATTTTAATAACAATGTCTGGAATTATAACCGGAAATGAGGTCATAATTTTTCATGCTGGCAAAATCAGGCATTTTCAGGGGTGTTCCTTTGGTTCTATGGTTCCTCAGATGGTATTCAAAAAATGTTCATATATCTGATTCATAGGACTTTTATACGGCCGGCTCTCTGTCTATCAGGGCATTTATCATTTGGTAGAGTTTTGTCTTGATGTTTCTAAGTAGTCCGTTGCTAAATCTTGAAAGTCCACGTAGGCCAGATATCGACCTATCAATTCGAAATGTATACAGTTCTCGTTTTGCTGGTACGCAGATACTTGTCTGGGTATAAGACTGGTTCAAGATTTCAGGCGCAGCACTGTGATAACAGATTTTTTCCATTTATGATGTTGATGTTATCATCACTATCGTTCGTGGGTAAATGAGTGAAATTTAAATAAATAAAATGAAGTATTAAATGCGTAAACGATATTTTCTCTACAAAAAACGCACAATTTAACGCAAATAAATGTTAACTTTTAGTTGTTATGTCCGGTGTGATATCTGTCAAACCAAACTATAACGTTTTACATCCAGGTTGTTTCGATTTATAACAAGTCCATTGCAGCCTTCCTGACAATGCTACCCAGAAAACTGGGGACCAAGCAATGCATCGTAAACATTTCAAAAGACATGCCTTTGATGGTTTTAGCACGCGAGTCAGTGGTAAAATTGACATGGCCTATTTTAATTGCTTTATCGATGGGGCACGACAAGTTTTTTTTTTCCAAAAATAAATAAAAGCCGAAATCTGTTTGCTGACAGTCAATCGTAGTATGACGAGGTGACTGCATCCATAAATATTTTCAGCCCAGCAGCGGAGACTTTAATTATGAGTGACATTTGAAAATGCTATTTTGAAAAAATGTACTACGCCCATCCATATTCATAGATCCAGATGGATTTCAGTACTAACTGCATCGTTTTAAATTCTTTATAGATGAACTGAATATTATTATTAGCAATCCACAAATATGGGGGAATGGTAATGTCCCCGCCAAGACGAGTCATGCGAAACGCAAAGGCACTACCTACGTTTTCTCGAAGTGTTTCGTCGTATTTTTGAAATCTCATAAAATTGGTTTTCGATGTACCAAATAGTTCATATTCTCAGAATATAATGTCATTTATAGACTTATATAATATACAAAGTCTCAATTGAATAGCTTTATATTTAAAGTAATGTGGTCATCTTGGCAACATTTTACGTGATTTTTTTATAGCGCCTACGAATAAATTCAACGGTAGTGCTTGAAGTCGGCCAGTCTGTACTGGGCCCGCATGGACGACTATGGCCTAATCACCCTATACAGGTAGGCTCATGCCCTCGGTGGGGACGTTTAATGAGCTTGATGATGATAGATTTGTCACGAAGAGAATAGCATTTAAATTAAGTTTCAATGTGTTAAAGAAAGTCTGAAACAGGCCGGCAAAGCCTCGCTAATTCGTCCCCCTCGTCCTCTTATTAGACAAAAATACACGTCTCAGCATGTTAGGGGTTGTCCGGCACCGGGAGGAGGGGGTTTATTATCGGTCACAAATTAAGCCCGGCCGGAATTTCGCTACTCTTGCACTTCTGAACGTGTTGGGTGGAACGGATAGGATTGCAGTATGTTGGGGATCGATTAAAAATTGCTTTAGGATAATAATATCCTTAAGTCATAACCTTTTTTTAGAGAGCGTCGGTGGCTCAATGGTGTGAACTGTTGGGCTGAGGGCTGAGGATCAAAGCCGCCACGTACCAATGTGTTTTCGCATTTTTTGCAAATATATGTACGTATCCGACACTCTTCGATGAAGGAAAACATCGTGGAGGAAACCTCATGCACGCCTGCGAAGATTCAAAGATTATGCGTGAAGTCGTCCAACCCGCATTGGGCCCGCGTGGATGACTAAGGCCTTATCATCTACCGTATGGGTGGCTCGTGCCCTCGGTGGGACGTTTAATGAGCTGATGATGATGATGATAACCTTATTGAAGTGGAAGTGGGCCGGTCATGTCTCCAGACTTTCAGATGGTCGATGGAGTCGAAACGTGGCCTCGCTTAGGCAAGCGCAGTGTGGGACGTCGGCGGCCCGATGGATCGATTTGAAGAGGGTGGCAGGTGGAGGATGGATGCAGGCTGCTCAGGAACGGGTGGTTAGCGCTTATGGTGGAGGCCTATGTTTAGTAGTGGACGATGATGGGCTGACTGATGGTTGAGAACCTTTTTGTCATATTGTGAACGGTTGGTTAGATCCACAGATTTCCCAATACAGGAGATGGGGCAAGCCGCGTTAAAAAGTGCGACAAATCTATGCACAACGAGCATACACTGGCTATAGTTTACGCTCCGTGAGACGAATGAAGACGCCGAATTTTAGAAGAAATTACCGTTTTTTTTCCAAAATGCCATTCTGTGCAATTGTAACATGCCATCATCGCAGTGAATCAGTAAAATTTACAAAGAAATATAATTCTTTCACAGGTAAGAATTAAAAAGTAATTGCGACACTGGGACTGCCTATAAACTTGCGGCTTGTCCAGTCTATTGTTATTCGGATGTCTGTGGTTAGATCGCTCACCCGGTGGTAAGTAATACGCTTAACCATGACTTTCAATGCTGGTAGAACTTAATATGAGTAACTGTCATTATTTCCGCTACACTGCCCTACACCCGTTCCTGAGACGACATATTAGAACTTTACACCCTGTAATTTTACAATCTGCAGTGAAGATTCTTTTTAAAGTAATAAATAACAAAGCGAAAATTGATAATTGAATCAGAGGTCATACTTAAATAATAATGGTAACTTGGCAAGTCGGTATACCAACTTGTGGTAACGCGATTAGTTTAGGCAGCTAGAATTTTTATTTCAAACCGGACCTGACTTGCAAACTAATGCGCTAGTAATCACTTGCTTATACGTCTAAGAAGTTGAAGTCATATATTTTGTTTGTCAAAGTGTACATGACGGTCACAACTCTCAACTGATGTAGTGATACCTGACCATGATAGAGCGATATTGAAGGAAACCAACAATTAATAGACAGTTATTATACTCCATCAATCCGCACTGCGCCCGTCATCCCTATACAATAAATGTAAGGTCTCTTATACCCGACAATTTGACTAGATACAGTGCCCTCAAAACAAAAAGTGCATTACACTTCTATTTCACGAGACGATATCTGGCACTACGGTGGTACCTACCTAGACGACTCAGTATTGTGTCTACAACGTAGTCTATATTTTTTTAGAAAAAGGTTGGTGTACTGTCTTACATTTTAAGAAATTTCCATTCTATTCTATGGAGTCCCTAAATCTCAGTTATTTCCCAATTAGGTATAACAATACGAAGTATCGGTGGCTCTATGACGTTGCCTTTTGATCTGGAGTGTGCAGATTCAATTCCCGTCACGTACCAATGCGTTTTCGGTTTTTTTAATCATGTGTACGTTATCCGACGCTCTTATGGTGAAGTAAAACATCGAAGAAAATCTGCGCACGCCAGCGAAGAGATTCAAAGGTTGTGCATGAAGTCGGCCAATCCGCACTGGGCCCGCGTGGATGACTAAGTTCTGTACACCTTTACGAGTAGGATCGTGCCCCTCGGTGAGATGTATATTAAGCTGAATGATGATATAAAGATATGACTTAGCGTGAAACTTTTGAAACAACAATAGGATATAATAATACCAATTTGATAGTCGTATTCGATGTCATTATTCTATCAAACTATTACCAAGTTATTGTGGGAACTTTAACCCAACATTAAATTTAAAAGTGAACAATTTTCAACTTAAATGATACCGTTATAGGTATGAATTGAATTGACTAGGAGTAGGAGATGGTATTCAATATTCGGACTGACAAAAAGTATCAATAGTATCCCATCAGAGTTACAAAAGGAACAAAGAATATGATATTGTATTTCAATATAATACTTAATACTTGTCATTTATTGTAGCTGCTAGTTTAGTGCACTAGCTTTTTTCGAACTGAAAACCGCTGTTGGCCGCAGATGGCCTTTACAGCTTCACCGAGCAATGCGAGCGCAAATGGCTCTCAGCCTTAAATATTTACACAACGAGCATAATGGTGTCCCAGGGTCGGATTCGAACCTCGACTTAGGGAGTAAGGCGCGGTAAACCTAGTATATGTTTGGGGGGGAAAGCGGCCCGGCACACGCCGGTTACACACTACGCTTACCAAGGTAGAGTCATAAAACAAACAATAATAATAACAATTGACGATTCAAAAGTATCTGTAACAGATTTATTTAATAAAGTTTTTCTTTCTTTCTTTCAAGACGAGGTCTTCACTCCATACTTTAATTTCTGCTGCACAGCTTACTGCCACTTTTTATCGCCGCAATGATTGATTGATATTGTTGGTAGGCATTACCATAAATGAAGGTGCAATTGCACCTCTGTATTACCTATTCACTAGTTCCGTCATGCCCGAATATATAACAATAGACCACATATTTTGACGCGCTATTTCATTATAGACAGACGTTGGCTTTTGTTTCGATTTCATTTCGAGATTGATTCGTATGAATTATAGTTCGGTATCAAGCTTTTATGATCTTTTTATGGTTTGTTGCATCAAAAATAATTCTAATGGTTTTTGTTTATCTTTTATGGTGTGCGGGAAGGCCTATGCCGTGCAGTTAGCCGTTAAAGGCTGATGATATAATGGTTTGGTCCTTTGAATTCTAGGAATCAGATACAAAAGAGAAACAATTGTTACTGACGCCTTTAGGTGTCATTGCCGTTCAAAGGGTTAAGGATGCTAAAGATAGTGGAAAGTGGAAGAAGAAAATGACAAAAAGCGGATCCTGGGACTCAGGGCGTAAGCTATGAAATTAACGCTGAAATAACGTTTGCATGAAATACAAATCGTCATCATTATCTGCTGATTAAACGTCCCCACCGAGGGGCACTAGTGTATAGGCCTTAGTCGTCCAAGCGGGCCTAGTGCGGGTTGGACGACTTCACGCACAACCTTTGAATCTCTTCGCAGGCGTGCGCAGGTTTCCTCATGATGTTTTCCGTCACCGTAAGAGCTTCGGATAACGTACACATATTTTCGAAAATTCGAAATCACATAAGTACGTAGCGGGATTTTAACCACAGCATTGTATTCTTTTTGACGTTCATAAGTGCTTTTTGTAAGCCTAATCTGAATAAATGAATTTTGACTTTGACTTTTACAGCCCCCCGGTAGGAAAGCAACAGTCCACACCATTGAGCCACCGACATTGAATACAAATAAGTACTTAGTTTTAGTGATAAGAAAGTCTTCTTAAATGGCCCATTAGATAGTTGTCAAATTTTATTTTGCTTTTTCAGTTTATGGATCCCAGTTTCCAATTTTCTTCTCATAATCCAGGTTAGATCATCTTTTTATTGAGAACTTCCGATAGCAGTTATTAGTCACTGGTGCCGCAAGTCGTCACGCAAAACCATGTCTAACTCCTTATAAGACCTCCTTAAAGCTGGTAATAAGACTCTGTCCGATACACCATCATACATTTAGACCTAATCAATAAAAACAGAATAGGCCTTAACTACCGGCTTAAAAAGTTATAGACCCATCGGTTTTATTTCATATGACTTATTTCAAAAACAAATTACAGGTAATAAGTTATTTATTATTCTAAATGCCCTCTCATCACGATGGGTCATAAACCACATCAAGCTTGTATAAAATAAATTCACCATCTGTTCCGTTTGATATAAAATGTTCAAAGGAATTCGTTATTTACACCATTCAACCAGCAAACTACCTCATAATTTTAAAGCCTAAAACCTAGTCGAAATCCAATAAATCTTTAAAAGTAAACGTAATAAATTCTATAAAGCTTCGTCTACTCATCCGTTACAATAAATTCGTCGATTCATCCACTTTATCGCACATATTCCCCCCCGACCCCCTTCACGGGATTAACGTTTTGTTTTGATTAGTATTAACTGGAAATACGACGGTTAACGCAAGCTGTTCGAAGCACATATCAAATAAATTTGCGAGAACACTAACATACGTCTCACTTTAGTAACGTATTTTGGAGACGATCGACATTTATCGATGCAGATGAGTTGCTTTGCGATATTAGTGATAGTCACATTCGTTGGCGATTGCAGACAACAGTATACTTTATAAAAAGTTCTTTATCATTACTAAATTCGGCTGACTTGTTTGTTATGTAGCCGATGACCACCACTAGGCGAGTTTCGATGATGTCGATTGCCGTCATGGACTTGTTTAATCTGTTCGAGACCTTGTCTGGGATTAAACGGAGAGTATACAAGTGTGACACGAAATTTACAGCACCATAAGCTTAAAATAACTGTAACCGCTAACATTCGAATTCTTAATATGAATAAATAAATATCCACTGACATTCACACAGTGCCATGTAGTCCCAAACTAAGCATTATGCCTGTAATATGGGTACTGAACACAGACATCCGAATATACAATTAGACTGGACAAGCCGCCAAGTTTATAGGCAGTCCCAGTGTCGCAATTTCTTTTCGGTTCTTATCTGTGAAAAGTTATTTATATTTCTTGGTAAATTTACTGATTCATTACGATGATGGCATGTTACAATTGCACAGCATGGCATTTTGGAAAAAAAACGGTAATTTCTTATAATATTCGTGCGTCTTGACTCGTCTCACAGAGTATAAACTGGCAGCCAGTGGATGCTCGTTGAGCTTACATTTGGCGCACTTTAAACGCGGCTTGCCCCATCTCCTGCATTGGGAAATCTGTGGTACTGAACAACTGACAAACATACGCATATATATATTTTTGTAAATACATACATAGAAAACACCCAGACCAATACAAACAGACATGTACACACTGCCCATGTTTATACTGTTTAACATGTTTATACTGCCCGGGGATCGCACCCGAAACCAATTGTGTAAGAGCCGACATCTCAAACAATTACACCACATGGGTCGACATATAGTCAAATCAATTAATTTACAATCAACATTTAGATCATAAAACCCACCTGGCACCGGTTAAAAATACATCCAGAATGTCGAGCGATTCCAGCTCCGACGGCACCCATTCACAGCCACCTCGTAAACACAGCGCAGGTGTGAGTTGTGGCGTGTTTACGCGATCGTGTCGTTATCGTTACGCGCGTCGCTCGTACGTCCCGGGGACGTGACGCGTCCGTGGCGCGTCCGGGGAACTTGCGAGTTATTGGGGTCGAGGTGGTGACTGGTAGTCAGTGCAAGGTTTCAGTTTCGTTCATAGTTTGATTTATTGAATAGCAAATTGTTTGTACTGAACAAACGCTGAATAAGCGTACCGATGGACCGACGATTGACGAAATGTCGCTGGTGGAGGCTGGATGAGAAAAGCTGAAGACCGGGATATCTGGCGCAAAATGAAGGAGACCTATGACCAGCAGTGGACAATTCTAGGTTGAAGAGAGAATGAAAAATGTTGAATAATTTCTGACTGACCGGCATCCCATTTGCCCGGAAAAGATATGAAGGACATCTGCGGCCAACAATGAAAAGTCTAACCAACAGAAGAAAAAATAACGAAACTATGATACTAAAGAGTTGGCGTGAGTTTTGGATAAATCCTCTTTTTTTATGTTACATATTTTATGTTTTGTGGAAAACTGTACGGAGCTGGTAACGAAACTATTGCTAGTAATCTAATGCCATAAGTATTGCTCATGACGACCCAGTGCCAGATAATCTTGAATCACACCGCTAAGTTGCTTCTCCCCCAATATTCTGTAAGATGAGTGCATCACTCTGATCGAATCAGACCAATCGTACCGTATCATGGCTCTTACACACTTAGAACTAAAAGCTATAAAATACCCACAAACACCCAGCAAAATGACACATCAAAATCGAAGAGTGTGAATTAAAATCGTCGACGCCAGTCCGCCACCGCCGTCAGTCATGCGGCGGCCGGCGCAGGAAATTGCGCCCATAGTGCCGTCCATTTTTCCATTTGCATCGGCACGTCGAAACAATGCACCTCAGTCAGGCAGACGTGGAATGCGAAAAATTAATTTACACATCACGATCATTTGTGGGGACATTACGCGGATTTCAATGTACTGTAGGTAGTTATGAAGTCTGATGGGAAAACTTTGGTGGATGGGTAATTAATTTGTCTTTTTTAATGTGAAAACTACACAGCTTACTTTTAAGAATAAAATTTTGATAATAAAAATAATGCAATTATCACCATAACGTATCATAATGATAAAGGACACTATACAAAGACCAAGTTCCTAAAGCATTATAAACATAGTAGTAGTAGAAAAACACTTATTGCTCACAAGTACACAAAAAAAAAAACAGTAACATTAACAATACTGTGGGCAAAGGCGGCCTTATCGCTGCAAGCGATCTCTTCCGAACCTTTGGGTAAGGAACAAAGCCGGAAAATAGAGGTAGTGCACAAGCAAAACTTAACAAAAATAATCAAAAGCATACATACATACATATACATAAATACAATATCACAAATATAAAATATATAAATACATAACATATTATATAATATAGATACATATAAATAATAATACCATATTAATAGAAAATAACGAAGTTAAATATATATTTTACAAATATATTATAAAATAAATAAATTGTGAAATAATAATATTTAGACAGTTCAATGAAATTAAATAACAGAATTTAATAAATGCTGACGAATGCTGTCGAATCTCAGATGGCAAACTGTTCCAAAGAAACGTAGCTCTAACAGTAAAAGATTCCTTAAAATAACCAGACTTCGTGAAAGGAGGCTTTAACACATTATCTGACTTGGACCTAAGATCTCGGCGGTGACATAATTACACATTAAAGTGTAAAGTTGCATGGTGAATAGAGAAAGTCTTTAAATATTGTTAATAACACAGTAAAGTTTTATAATAATTTAAAACTAAACAAAAATAAAATAAAAAATTTGGACTCAAAAACTCGTCAAAAAGGGACCTGCATCTGATCGGGATTTCAACATGAGCGCATGTTCAAATCCGCCACGTACCGAATTTCCAAATTATATACATATCCGACGTTCTACGATGAAGGAAAACATGCAAAGAGATTCAAAGCTTGTGCGTGAAGCCAGCCAATTCGTACTGGCCCGCGTGGACGACTAACGCCTATACACCCTATACGGGTAGGCTCGTACTCCGCGATGAGGACGTATAACGAGCTGATGACGATAGCTTTAATATTTGCACAAACTTTAAACAGATCGTTATATGAACACAATCCCTTAACTTCTTTATCAAAACACTGATTACTTCCTCGATTAATCTATAACCTAAAAACTACTCTATCAAAACTCCAAAGCAACTACCAAACTCGCTTATCGCGTACCCCAAGAAATCGCGCGAAACACCGAAAAAAAGGGGGGGAAAGACGCATAACAGTAACACATTTTCGTCGCAAAGGCTAACGATTCCAAGTGAACTGTCCCATAAATCTGCACGGCCTGATTGATACATGGCGGTGGGATGACGCCCATTCGGTAATTTAGTGCCGCCGCTCCACCCCCCAGACTTACAGATACGAAGACTTTTGTTTAGCATTAATTCCTTTTGCCATCGGATCGGGGATTTATTTTTAAAGAGGCTCGTGATGCTTTTTAGATTTGTTGGGCTTTTAATGTATTGTGGGGAAAAAATGGTTAGGCATCTTCATTTCTTGTGCTCTGCGAACACGAGATGTATGCTGTAAAAACGGTTGGATCGCATATTCCAGATTCGATAGGAACAAGAATGCGTAAAGTTTTTGACTAAGTTCTTGTCTCTTAACATATCTTTCCAGGCTTTTACTATCATTTTAAATGTAATAGAATACGCTCTAAAGTTAAGCAGGAATAGCAAAAGACAAAACAAATAAAAAGATCTGACGTAACAGTGGAATGGTGAACGACTTTTTAATATATATTCATTAAATGATCCACCATATAATATTATTTACATCTATGAGAATATCTCCAAAGGTTGCAATTTTTCGAATTACAGCATAATTACAAATTGTTCTCGTAATAAATCCTCTTTCATAAAGCGTTGTTTTCGATTGATATTAAAGTATGCTTATTAAAATAAAATATGTTTATCTCAAGCTTAGCCCATAACGTATTGCACGTAATCTCCAAAACAAGCATGCAAAACCAAAATCAAGTGACGTCACCAACAACGTCACCGCACAAAGACTCCCAAAGACAAAGACCAGGTCCGGCTCAGTTCCGACAAAACAAACGCCCCTAATTTCCCACACAGGGCCGTATTCAGCCTTTCTTAAAAGCTAATCTTAGGACAAAAGCTTTATTACGTACGGCCCCAGGGTGTAGGCCGGTTGTGCTTTTGTTTATTTTAATTTTTTCGCGTCGCAACCCGCTGTCTGCTGCGGCTAAGGAGCGCTGTGCAGGGTGCTCTGTAAATTATTCTATTGTTTTGATTTTCAATTCAAATGTCACTGTCGATCGTTTTTGCTTAATGGTAAGGATTTTTAGTAAGATTCTTAAATATTTAAATTTCCCGATATCATGAATGTTAATTAAGAAAAAAATAAGGCAATATATTAAAGTTCACGTAAGAAGTATAATTATTTTTTTTTACCTTGAATCGAAACGAAGAACTGACACTTACACCATAAGTAATTGTTGTTTAGTAATTGTTTTTGATAAAAACTAATGTTACCAACTAATGGCTAAATTGCTATGTCATCCATCTTGACCGTTATTGAATCAACAGCGGAAAGTCATTCCGAAGTTGCCTAGTAAAATTACCGGATATGAGACACCTACGGTGACGTGTCAAGGTCTGTGTTGACGGAAAATTTTGACTACGTACTGTTATAAATTTGTTTTAACACTACGTCTGTTATGGTCAGACGTATCACTTACCTCCAGATTAGGGCACGGCCATCCCGTTCACTTGTGTACGACATAAAAAATATCATCAAACCCTTAATTAAACAAAAACTAATTAGATGCACACTCTCATATAAAAAGTGTTTATGGCAAAAGTCTGTCCAGCATCATAGTCACGTCGCTCAAAACATGTCATTGTGACGTAGTCGTATGCTCGAGCTTTTGATTTTATACCCTTTTTGATGACGCGTTAGGAAATTGTAATGAATAATTTTAAGTTGTAAATATTCAAGTCAAGAATACGCTCTCTTTATGAAGGACGCCATGTCATTTTGAAATTAATCAAAAGTAATGAGAGCTTGTTGTGATAAAAGATTTTGCATCAACCTGTAGTGCAGTAGTCTCTATGATATGCAACTCATTTGCAGACGCGAATTATCAGCGACGCGTGTTCCTTGTAGACGTCCAGACAAGGCGGTTCGCTTTTGCGATTACACGTTTCGAGGAATAAAGAATATCTTCCTTGCCTTGAATAATAATAATTACTTTATGAGCTTCCTCCGAATTGTAATGTACTTGGACCCTCAATAATGGGACAAATGACAGTATACAGGGTCACTCTACTTAATTTCAATTGTTAACTTTTTGCATATCGTAAATTTTTTTGTGTGCTTTAGGTATGGTTATTTTCAATTTTATGTTTATACGTTATCCGACGCTCTTACAGTGAATTAAAACAGCGTTTAAAGAGCTGATGAAATCACTGGCTTTTACTTTTGCGTTTAGACAGTTGCCACTTAGTTTTTATTTGTATTTACAAAAGAAGAATGCTATTATGTTGTTTTGTACCCATAGCGCGTAATTTGGGGTTGTATGGCGCTTTGTGAATAGCGATGACTACTTCTTCACCACATATCTTATGCTTGGCAGCGCTTTATTGAAACTTGAATCACTCGCTTCTGAAGCTGAAGAAAGCCTTAAGACTTCACTCTGCTCAATCATTTGAATACGAAGACTTAGACACTTAGATTCCATCATGTTTACATCTTTTAACTTTAAGAAAAGCTACGTACCAATGTAACGGATTGGTGATGTCTCAAAGCTCATTCTCCATAAACGTTGAGATTAGAGGTTGCATATTTACCATACGATTTTAGTAAAAATTACTTGTACGTTATGGAGACCTCGAAGCAAAACAATATCCTCGGTCGTTGACTTGGTGGATTAAACAGCGCCTAATTATCTTCGTATCAAGTTGGAAGTGGCCATGGAACAATAGTTGCCATGCTCTCTATGTTTCGCGACACAATACCCTGACGTTCATTTTAGTTTTCAAGATGAGCCCGCGTGAAAAATTAACAGTTGCTTTTTTTGAGTTGGCGGAAATGTTTGTTCGGCGGAAGGATTGTTTATTTTTTGAAACGGCTTTCAAATTTTTAGAACAAGAACAATAAGGAAATTAGCCAGACTAAATCAATCAAGAGGCTTTACCCTCGAATCGGGAAAAAGATGTAACTAAACAAATTACTTATGTCAAAAATATTCATTATTTTAAATATGATGACAGGTACTATGTTACTTTACCTAAACTGGACGTATTTACACAAAAAGGATCCAACCCACAAAATGACTCATTGGAGAGCTTGAAGTTTCAAGTTTAAGTTGAGTTTAAGTTTTATTTGCACATAAGTTATTGTATAATAAGTGTATATTATCAAAAAGGATTCAAGTGTATTGTATTTAATTTGATATATTATTTTCAGGTCATTCTTTTTGAATGGATATTTCTATATGAATCCAGGAGACTGAGTCGCTTTTGAGTAACTTAAAAACGTAAGGGCCATACATGTGGAATGATAACGACGATCGATTAATATGTTAAATATGTATATATTGTTGATAGTATTTATACTAAAACCCATTAACTCATTTTTGACTTACTTGTGGGTTGGTTGGATAATTTTTGCGTAAATACGTCCAATTTAAATACTGCAAAGTACACATTAGAGCGTCGGTGGCTCAGTGGTGTGGACTGTCGCCTTCCTACCAGGAGGGCTGAGGTTCAAATCCCGACACGTACCAATGTGTTTTCGAATTTTCGAAAATATATGTACGTTATCCGATGCTCTTACGGTGAAGGAAAACATCGTGAGGAAACCTTCATGCGCGCCTACGAAGAGATTCGAAGGTTGTATCTGAAGTCGTCCAATCCGCACTGGGCCCGCGTGGACGGCTAAGGCCTAATCACACCCTATACGGGTAGGCTCGTGCCCCTCGGTGGGGACGTTTAATGAGCTGATGATGATAACACATTAAGGAGCACCCATTTAACATGCCCAATCAAAATAATTGATAAAAAATTTGCTTTATTTTTTTTGCAACATCGCCAATATTAAAGAAATGCTTATCAAATACGATGAAATTATTTACTTAAAATAGTTCCCCAGTTCCTTATTTAAAAATCTAACGATGCTCAATCAGTACCAATCACTAGATATCTAACCGTACGTGCCAATACTCCACCGCTTTGAAAGCGACATAATTTTATCGCAAAACGAATGCGGCATCAATGAGCCGTCGCGCAGCCGACCGACTCCATCCGTAATGCTGCCCGCTCAAAGGCTATCAAAACGCAAATATCTCACGTGGGTGATAGCTGACCTGTGAATGCTATTGATCCACTGCAAGCGATAAATAGGGTTGGGTTAGTAAGCTAAAGCAGCAGTGGGCAGGGCCTATTGTGTGTCCTGCCGACTGTTACTTTAACTTACTACTCGCAATAACTCGCAATGTCATTGTGAATCACAAGATTAGAACCATGGCCGATGGAGCGAAAAGATTCTGGACTGTGGAGTGTATTAAGTCAACGTTAGAAGTATAGACCGACAATGGAATTGCATGAATGTCACAATCCACGATAAGATTTTAAAGTTTTACTTTTTTAATTTCTTTCATAATATTTTTTTCAATATCTTTACAAATATTTTTTTGTGCATTCTTTAAACGATAACTTTTACTTGAATATTTCATATAAACCATCTTTGCATTAAGTTCATAGCTTAACTGGAATTCTATACTATATTAAATAATATTTTGTTCAAAATCTGCCAATGCTAATGCGATTTACACGGTCGCTTTTGCTCGGTTAAGTGGGTTTCAAAAATACCATTTGGTAATCACTTGACAATAATTTGTGTCGTTCATATTTCCTCTTTCACTGGAAAACACGCTCAAATGCAGCCGTACGAAAGCTGCTAATATTTCTAACGCGGCCATCTTGTGATTACCATTAAAGTTTTTCCGGCAAGTTCGTATCGCCTCGCTCTTATTGCCTTACATTACGTTCTATAATGGCGTAATAAGTTACGGTTCAGTATCCAAAGTCAGTTGGACGGTATGTGCGGAGATAGCGTTTACGGGGCGCTGCGGTCGCGGCCGGCTGAAATATGCAGAGACGGTATTGAGGGCGACCTTTACAAAGGAGCGCTGTAAGACAGTCCGGGCGGACGCGCGTGCATTCAGGTGGACAGTGCGTTTCCACAGTTTGTCGTCACACGATTTCCCGTTTATAAACAAATATTGCTGAATTCCAGATTTCACCCACACCATCTGGATACTTGGAGATCTTCCACAGTTCGTTTTGGTCGACATTTGCTGCCACGTACGATTAATTTGTGGAATCAGCGTCGGCGGCTCAGTGGTGTGGACTGTTGCCTTCCGGTCGGGAAGTTAAAATCCCGCCACCTAAGTACCAATGTGTTTTCGATTTTACAAAACTATATGTACATTATCCGACGCTCTTGCGGTGAAGGAAAACATTGTGAGGAGTTCCTCACGATTTATTGTAGTTGCAATTAGCCCCAAAACTAAGCATTATCCTGTAAAATGGATACTAAACAACTGATGAATATTCGTAAATATACTTTTTTGTAAATAAATACATATAAAAAATAGAAAACACCCAGACCACACACAAATGTTCACACTGCCCGGGGACCGAACCCGGAGCCCTTGGTGTAATAGCTGACGTCTCAACCATCACACATGAGTCGTCAAAACAAACAAGACAAGGGAACAATGGAGCCGCGCGCTCACGGACACTTTTCAAAAGCCCTCCTCAGGGAGAGACGTGTGTCCTCACAAAGTGACCGCCATTAAACATGCATTGGTGTCTAAGTAAGGTGTTAAGTCAAGCTTTGACTCCACGTGCGGTGCAGTATGCACCCCTTTGCAACAACTTCAATTTTAGCGTAGCAAATGAAGTGGTACTCTGGGAAACTGCAAAAATGTTTACAATAAAGAAACTTAAGACAAATTTGAAAAATGAATGGTCTTAGTAACACAAGAAAAGTTACAGTAATTAATCTCACAAAATCTTTGATATTTTTGCGGTCAACATAAAAAAGGAATACATTTACTGTAGACATGTCTTTTTTTTAGAACGTCGGTGGCTCAGTGGTGTGGACTGTCGCCTTCCTACCGGTAGGGCTGAGGTTCAAATCCGACACGTACCAATGTATTTTCGAATTTTCGAAAATATATGTACGTTATCCGACACTCTTACGGTGAAGGAAAACATCGTGAGGAAACCTTCATGCACGCCTGCGAAGAGATTCGTAGGTTGTGTGTGAAGTCGTCCAATCCGCACTGGGCCCGCGTGGACGACTAAGGCCTAATCACCCTAATACGGGTAGGCTCGTGCCCCTCGGTGGGGACGTTTAATGAGCTGATGATGATGTCTTTTTTTAATACAAGGAACGAAAACAAACCAAACCTTACACTAAGTAAAGTAGGAAAATCATTAGTTGGAAGACGCATAAGGTTTTTAATAAAATACCACAAAATCAAGCCGAATTGCCCTTTTGCCACTATTAAAAAAGATTTAAATATCCTCATGAAGAAAGATTGTACGTAGCAAATATTTATCGATTAAGATGTGTGTGTGGTCTTGCTCATAGCGTTCCAGTTAAAAAATCTTTGTTATAAAATTATCGTAAAGTTATGTGTAGGTTAACGACAAAACTCTGTAGTTACTGATATAAAAGTTGAAGATTTGTGAGATTAATTACTGTAACTTTTCTTGTGAAAGTTTGTTATAAATTTTCAAAAACCATTGTTTTTTCCTTATTCAATCAATCATAAAAAACTTTAAATATGAGGAATTTGTAAAAAAAATGCTTTATTTGTTTTAACCCTTGACGGGTAAGCTCGTACCCCTCGGTGGGGACATATATGATCTGATGAAGATGATGAGTTTACACCCTCCGTTGCAGAAAGAGAAATTTAATTTTAACAAATAATTGTACGCAAGTCAAATCTTGCCAAAGAAAGAATCAGAACTCAAAAGCAAGAATAGGAAATAACAGGATCATAAAACTATTTATACGAATAACCTTTGATACTGTAACCAATGTTGCAACCAAGAATCAATACCGTAAGCAGAAAACATAAAACGAACCGCATTTTCTTCTCGCAACGAAATTATCTCACGCCATCTCGTTCTTTATAACTTTAATTCGACATGTCCGAGCGGACAGCGGTACAAAACAGGAGTGGGCGATGATTAGGGGGCGAGGGGCTGCCCCCACAGATCGATGACGTTTGACCCCTTTACCTGCCCCCTGCCGTCCGTCTTGAAGCCTGATGCAACGGACTTAAGGGGAGGTTGATAGGTGCATCGATTTTCTGCCAAGGATATTTTTTATTTTTCTAGCTTTTCAGGACCGAAGAAACTGTGACGTAGAGTGCAACTTCCATGTTGCATCGTATCTTTTAGGAGTCATATTTATATGTACCTATATCAATAAAAAAAATATGTATGTCTTGCTAGATTCTTCTCAGTAGAAAACGACATTCCGTATTAGTAGATTATAATGTTAATATGATCTAGATTGGATGAATATTATTTCATTTGTTTTTTGTTCTGATGTGTGAAAAACCAAATCTGTGTTTTGTGAAGTACCTTTCATGTCTTTTGCTCCCTGTTAAATTTTGAACTCAGTTCTAAGTGTTTGAGTAAACTATAATGCGGAAAGTTAAACCTTCCTTTGAATGCCATAATTTTTTTAATCTTATGAGTGAACAGGACGGTCAGGAAGCTTACCTTATGGTAAATGATACGACAAACCATGACAGAGCGGCATTGAAGGAGACCAACAACTGATAGACAGTTACTATCCTCCATCAATGCCGCACTGCGCCCAACACACGAGACAACAGATGTTAGGTCTCTTATCCGGTAATTTCAACATAATTACTAATAAATAAAATTTCGGAATACGTTCTTTCCAATGATATTCTGTATATATATATAAATTTAGATACGCCACCTGTGCCTCAAAAACGAAC
The DNA here is from genome assembly GCA_019425675.1 of Leucinodes orbonalis. Classification (NCBI taxonomy): domain Eukaryota; kingdom Metazoa; phylum Arthropoda; class Insecta; order Lepidoptera; family Crambidae; genus Leucinodes; species Leucinodes orbonalis. Next base: position 19,731 of record PQWD01008015.1, read on the forward strand.
CGCCAAAAAACAAGCCGCTCTTTGTTTAGGTAAATGTACGCTCATTCGACACATGTGTATGTGTGGTTGATGCATTCGGAAAACTTTTTTCAGTTGTTTTGTGAACATATCAAGAATCTATACTTTTTACATCATTGGTTCTTTCTAAATACTTTTAATACTAAGCAGTCTTCCCCTTAAAACCGGGGTGGAGTGCAATCTGCGCGTTTGTCCGTCTCGCGTCACCCGCGCGCCTTCTTCACTCGCTCCAATGTTTGAGCTCTGTCCGTCTATACTGAATGTACTGCTCTATTACATTGAGACTTTTTAGCTTTATTATTATCGAGCTCCACGTTGGCGCCATTGTTTTGTGTGACGTCATTTCTTTGTACAAGGATCATGTTGGAAAATTACAGTTTTAGAAAATTTAATTATTAGATTTAAACTCGCTTTGACGTTTGCAGTCTAATTTCATTATTTTTCTCCATTTAAATTAGTATTATTAGAATTTCATTCAACTGTCAAACGCAGCTCTTATCTGGTTATTCCAAACCATGGAGCATTGGATTAGTGTGGTAAGTAACGTTCCTAAAAACCCTTATATGATTGGGAATGCAGGTAAAGCTTTAGCGGCCATTTGATTTCTAGTGAGGTCTTGAACTGTTGCTAGTAGACATTTAGATATCATCATCATCAGCTCATTAAACGTCCCCACCGAGGGGCACGAGCATACCCGTATAGGGTGTTTAGGCCTTAGTAGTGTGTAGACTTCACACACAACCTTCGAATCTCTTCGCAGGCGTGCATGAAAGTTTCCTCACGATGTTTTTCTTCACCGTAAGAGCGTCGGATAACGTACATATATTTTCGAAAATTCGAAAACACATTGGTACGTGCCGGGATTTGAACCTCAGCCCTCCCGGTAGGAAGGCGACAATCCACACATTGAGCCACCGACGCTCATTTTTTATTTAGACATAATAGAAAAACAAATACAATATTTGAAGTAAGATGTACTGGAATATTCGAAACTTCTTAATTATTAGTTCGACGAGTCTGATTGTACCTAAGTCTATGGACACAGCATTGCTCCCGTCAACATTGGCCAATAATAAGCATTACCGCATTTTGAAAAAGCGTATTATTTAAACGCCTTCTGTAATTGGTTCAAACTTATAGAATATGTAATGGATATACGTAAATTTGTAAATTTACCACGAGACGTTTTAAACTAATAAATTTACAAAAACGTACGCGTAAATAATCTATTTATCTCTAGTGTAATCTTACGAAAAGTTATTAATTTCCTAGGAAATTAGTAGATTTGCGATTTTTATTATTTTCGGTGGCATATATTATTACCGCTTTCAACAGTACTATGTCTGTCGTGTATGTTTTCGTTCCTTGGTTTGTATTAGCCACAGATTTCCCAATACAGGAGATGGGGCAAGCCGCGAATTTAAGTGCGACAAATGTAAGCTCAACGAGCATACACTGGCTGCCAGTTTACGCTCTGTGAGACGAGTCAAGACGCACGAATATTAGAAAATTACCGTTTTTTCCCAAAATGCCATCCTGTGCAATTGTAACACGATATCAGTAAATTTACCAAGAAATATAATAACCTTTCACAGGTAAGAACCGAAAAGAAATTGCGACACTGGGACTGCCTATAAACTTGGCGGCTTGTCCAGTCTAATTGTTTATTTAGATGTCTGTGGTATTAGCGAATATCTGCTTGCGAGCAAAAAATTAAACAGTGCGCTGTGTCATATATCGAGATACTCTAAAGAGTTAACTTCAGGGGACCAAATGTAAATACAAAGTAAACCGAATAGACTGCCCACATAAAAATGGCGCTTACCCAAGTCGGTCGCTAAATATCTCAGTAACAAAGCCAAACAAGTTCTAAAATAAAAATGCATGTCTGTTTACTTCTTCAGTGAAACTTGAAACTCATTTTCATATTTTCAGCTATCGGGGCAGCAAAACAAATCCACAACTCACTGTGTAATAGTTACACAGTCGTACTGCATTAATGTGCATGTGCATAGAGCTACCGGTTACTGGATGCGGCGGCGACATAGAAAAATTCATGGACACATAAACGACAAAAACAACCAAATCTATTGAAACCTTTGAACACCTTACTCCTTGCCCTTCGTCCCTTAAAATATTTTTTATAATGTTTCGTTATTTTTAAGAGTCGAAATCATTGGGGAGGAAAAACTTAAAATGCCTCTTGATTCGGAAAAGGAATTAAGTCGAATCGCATAGAAGATAATATAATGAAAATATCTGCACGATTTTCCATATATGTATGTTTCAATAAAGTAAATTAATGGATACAAAAGTATGAAGAAACTTTATTTTTTGTAAAACTTTCTGGAACATTAATTATAATAAAATGTTATTTCAGCTTTAAATCCATATGTTTAGTTATAAATTATCGTATAACAACGGTTAGTTAATTCATTGTAGTTTATTTGATTTCAATTTAATTAACTATATTTCCATGAATAAAACATTCGTGAGATGGGTGAGGTTCCGGAATCACTCGTCGCACGAAACACCTCCTGCTTGGTGATGGGTATATGTCCGCCAGGGTCATCAAGATGCTGATGTCACTGCCCCAGACCCTACTGATCAGGGATACTGTTTGCGGATAATGGTATAGAAACCATCGGTTTGTTTGTCCGCAAACATTCCCGATGCACTACAATGTCGAGACAGCTCCAGCAACATCCTGAAGATATAATTATATTGAATGCGGAGGGTTTCCATCGACCATGTAATGTCTGACCTAAACGTGCCCCATGTAATTCTGTCAAAATAGAACTTTGAAAAGCATTCATTTGACGACCCATTTAGTGTTGCGATTAAGAAGTGAGTGCAACACCAAGGGTTCCGGGTTCGATCCCCGGGCAGTACAAACATTTGTGTGCATGAACATGTCTTTTTGTAATGGTCTGGGTGTTTTCTATGTATAGTATGTATGTATTTACAAAAGCAATGTATAAAAGTATGTTTATCCGTTGTTTAGTACTCACGCTTAACTTGGGGCTAGATGGCTCTGTGTGAATGTCAGTGGATATTTATTTAATTGTCATTAATTCGCTCCTTCTTGTTAGTGGAAGAAAGAACAGATCAATAAATTGGAAAACTTTTTGGAGTTTAACCCTCTCACAGCAATGACGCCCTATAGCGTCAGAAAGATGTTCTATTGTATCTGGTTTCTCTAGCGTTTAATAGTTTAAAAATAACTATTTATTTAAAGCAAATCAAAACCATCATACCACATCCAGCCTTAGTAAATCCACGTGAATATTTACGACAACTGCTTACCGAGTCGCGTCCTCTGGTCTCGTAAAATTCTATCGCTCGGATTGTGCAGCGTTGATCCGTCTGCATCGCCCCAGGCTGGGGGGTCAGTAATTACTGGTGCTTTAGATATTGGCTCGTTAACTCGTAGCTCTTGAAGTTGCAGGTGAAGTTGTAAAGGTTTTTACTATGAAGATAGAGGTATGTTTTATGAAATGTTTTAATGTGTGTGATACTTGTGTGGTTGACGGGCTGTGAAGTTTAAAATGAGTGCCATTTATTTCATCAGATATTGGTCCGATAATTGGCCCACACAGAGTAGGGTATGCAAATTGAGTAACACTTATCTCCAAAACAATAAAAAACTTATATTTTTGTCACTGAATGCTGTTAATCGCAGATCGCCTATGCTTTCGCAACTGTTGTGGAAAATGACAAATAATTGGGAATCATGTAGTATGTTGACGATTTTCCGGGTTATGCACTGCTTATTTGTATATATGGAGTGCACGCCACTAGGTCAGATAGCATAGCTCCGTAAAGATACATGTTTTCGGTCCCTCATACTATGACCGGTAGTTTCTTACATGGCAATATTTGAATGCACGAACATCTACTAAGCCGCTATGTCGTCAAGTCCTCTAATTCAGCCTTGAAGGTTTTCAAACATAATTATAACGACTGTTGGTTAGTTCGTATTTCAGATCAATATATCGTGTCGTATTATTATATAAAAAATCAACTATGTAACGTTATATCCCACACATTTTATTTTGTATCTCTAAGAAATAATAATATGCTCATGAGACCTCAACCAAGAAGTTTTAAATGTCAGAAGTTAAGTCTTAATGAAGTACTCAATTATGGGGCAAGCAAAAGAATATCCTTGACAGCCTTTCCCAAAAGACGCAATCGGATTTGCCAATACGCCTACATAAACAGTGCTCATATAGAAAAGTTGGACAATACCGAGATACAGTGAACTTATGAGTTTAGCTTAGTTTTCGATTGCAAGCACCGTAGCAATACTGGATCCTATTTGAGCTGTAAATATATGCAACAGATATTTGTCCGTCATGCGTAGCCATTGGGTCTGGAAGTTTTATCTGAATTATTTTTGCAATTATTTCGTACTGCATTATAAGGTAAATAGGCTTTATAAATATGCAATGCTTAAAGACGAAAGTCTTTGAGCAATGCGTTTTACCTGTGCTAACATACGCAGCTGAGACGTGACACTGACTCGGGATTGGTACACAAGTTCAAAGTCACTCAACGCGCAATGGAGCGAGCTAGCTCTCTCTAGGGATAAGATCAGAAATTATTAATCCGTAAGAACTAAGTTACCGATAGCCCGCCGGATCAGCAGTTAAGTGCAGTGGGCTGGTCACGTATGTCGCGAACCGATGGCCTTGGAGCAGACGAGTTCTGGAGTGGAGACCGCGTCTTGGCAAGCAGTGTAGGATGCCCTCCGGCCCGATGACCGACGACTTACGAAAGTCGCTGAGGAAACTTGATGAGAAAACAAGGACCGGGATATCTGGCGCAAAATTTGGAGAACTATGTCCAGCAGTGGACTCGATATGTTGAAGAGAAGTAGAGGTATGCAACTTCTTTTAACATAGACTATACACACAGAGGGGCTATCGAGACTCCTATTTTCATCATTTATTCACTTTATCGTCTTAAACCTTTCTTATGTCTAAGTGAATGGACGGTTAGTGAGCTCACCTGTGGTAAGTGATACGCCTGACCATAACAGAAGCAGTTGAAAGAAAATTAATAACCGTAGGTAGGCACTTTTTCAGTCATCACTGCTCGCGCCCGTCACCCGTGACGAACGATGTTAGGTCCTATACCCGGTAATTTTACTAGCTACAGCGCCCTCATTCCGGAACACAGAAGTGCAAAACACTCTTATTTCACGAGACTATATCGAGCACTGCAGTAGTACCAACTTAGACGAATCAGTGCCGAGTCTACCACCCACTTAAATATCTTTTGTCTCGTCTAATCGGGTAGTGCCTATATTGTTATTCAAGAAATTAGTTACGCATACAGATAGGTACCATATTTTTTCAAAACTGCTTGACCATTTTTTGAGAAATTTTATATTAAAATTCAATAGATCTATGAATTGTCTACTATCTATTCTCCATACCCTTTAGTAAGAAAAGTCTTCCAAATCTTACATTAAGTTCAGTATTACGATATCTTTTCTAAACTGTTATATTTAAAATACATACAATCCTTCATTTACACCACCCATTTACCTACCAACTCCAATTTTTTATAGCGAAAATCATATTTTTTGCACCTACCATTTCACTAATAAGGTAACAAGGACATAAAAACAAAATAAAAAGATACCACCAAAAAAAATTTACCACCAATTCTACCATTTTCTACCCTCCGTGTCACAGTCCGAATGCAACGTGATTAGCGACGCACGACACACGACGCGTGTCGCGCCGCCGGCTTGCGACTGACGTCTTTGATGCAACGGTTGACAATCCCTGCAGGCTGCGATTAGGGAATTACATATGGTTGAATTCGAACGGATGCCAGATATTAAATTCATGGAAGTTTATTGGGATATCTGTGTCTGGAAATGTCAACTTCACAAGCCAATTAACTTAATGTTGCAATTATTTTTATTATCTTACTCGTACAATACATTGGTTAGCTCACTGTTAACTATTCTACATCAAAGAAAATTCCTAAGTTAAGCGTCTTACCCTTGGTTTTTATAGAGAATCATAAAAGATTCCTTATGTAAAAACTAAAGATTCCTTTTGAACGAATTGAATACTATACTATACATAAATAAGATACTGAACTAAAGTTATCGAAAACGGTTTGGGGTTAGTTAAAATTCGGAACCTAATACATAGTCCCGCCCTACCCTACACAAAAAGTACTATACTCTCCTACCTCGATATCCAACCTAAGGTTGTGTACACCTGACAACATTTCCATACATAGCGTTTGGTTTTCTTCGATCCCATGTTCGTCCAAATGAAGAGCAACGGTGTCTCTCAATAGTTTTTCCCAATATACATACGCCCGCCCATATCCCAACGAGACTTAGAGTTTCGTCCATTTATTAGGTAGCAATATGTGTCGGTGGCTTAATGGTGTGGACTGTTGCCCTCTTATCGAGAGGGCTGAGGTTCAAATACCGCCTCGTACCAATGTATTTTCGTATTTTTGAAAAATATATATACTTATCTTACAGTGAAGTAAAACATCGTGAGGAAACCTGCGCACGCCTGCGATGAGATTCAAAGGTTGAACGTGAAGTCGTCCAAGCCGCACCGGGCCCGTGTGGACGACAAAGGCCTATACACCCTATACGGGTAGGCTCGTGTCCCTCGGTGGGGACGTTTAATGAGCTGATGATGATGAATATGGTTGAACCTTTGGTATCGAGATGTTTATGAGCAGCTATCATTTACATTCAGTTGGGAGCAAGTCATAAAATTTAATCATCGTTTCGCTTTAACTTTAGCGATGATTTAATTAATTATGGTGTTTACCGTCAGTTAAAATCGCCGCTGACGGATATATCCAATAAAACCAATAGATTTCTGTTGTGTTCCACAAATATTGTCGAGTTACCTTTACACATGTTTAAAGCTAGAATAAAAAACCACCTTTCTAAAAATGGGTACTATACTATTGACGAATATTTATGTGATAAAAATCCATGGTCTTAAACTGCTCAGCTACTTCAGTGTTTGTAAAATATCTGTACATTAAAATCATTGTTTAAAAAAGGCTGTACTGTTGAGTTTCTTGGTGGCTTAAAAAGCGCTTCGGCGTTTTGGCCTGAGAAAGCTCAACAGCCAAAACGCCGAAGCGCTTTTTTCCAAGTATGAAAATTCATTATTTACTTTGGTATTTTATATGTATTTTTATTGTATTTTGTATTCTTTTGACGTTCATAAGTGCTTTTTCGAGTTCTGGAGTGGAGACCGCGTCTCGGCAAGTGTAGCGTAGGACGCCCTCCGGCCCGATGGACCGACGACTTCAAAGGTCGCTGTGGAGGCTGGATGAGGAAAGCGGAGGACGGGATATCTGGCGCAAAATAGGGGAGACCTATGTCCAGCAGTGGACTGCGATAGGTTGAAAAGGATAGGATAGGATAGGAAGTGCTTTTTGTAAGCCTAATCTGAATAAATGAATTTTGACTTTGAAAAATTGAAGTAGCTGACATAACTCGCCGACAACTTGCAGTCAAGTTGCAATGACAGGCCGGTCACGTATGTAGCAGAACCGAATGACTGCTGGAGATAACAGGTTCCGTAGTGGAGACCCGTCTTGGCAAGTGTAGCTAAGGATCCAGCTCGATGGACCGACGACTTGCATAAGGACACCGGGGGAGACTGATGAGAAAAGCGAGGACCGGATATCTGGCGAAAAATTGGGC